>DVZL01001874.1:0-16541 GCA_018236625.1 Lasaia peninsularis
ATGGCAAAAAAAAACCTCAAGCTCAAAAAAGTAGGCAGAGGTACATATGCACCCATGCAATGCATATGTAAGTCCGTCGTCAAATCGAGCATAGATCCCGGGTTTTCTACCTATGTTTTCCTTCACAATAAAAGCATGAAATAATCTTAAGTTACTTAAATTCATTGGTACATGACGGGGTTTGAACTTGGACTACCGACATGGAAGTCGAAGCGCGTACCACTAAGCCACAGAGACTCTAAATATGAAGTATAATTATAAGCTTGCAACTTTTAAGTGTTTTATTTGTAAAGCTATATATACTATCTAGAGATTACATTCCTAATTAAAACCTGCCCCGAAATTGTTGCTATCTCACTCTACTCTCTAGATTGGTCCACTTTTCTTTCTGTCAATTTTATGGAGTTATCAAAATCAAAACAAGCCGGCCTTACGGAAGTGAGATAGCCGGCCCTATGACAATGAGATAAGACAGACAGCTATTAGGAGTCCAATCTCCAGATAATATCTTTAACTTCATTATTTTATACAACTTGTTTTGAAAGCAAATAAGAATTTGACTAATATACAGAGTTCATTTTATCTGTTATCTATATTCATCAAAAAACGTTTTTTGACTACTACTTGATGTTAAGGACTTTGGATGTAAGTGGATATCGTTCTACAGATACAATACTTAAGTATACAAGTACATACAACATATTACTCATAAATGATGACTATTTTTTAGTAAAATACTTATGCTATTTTACTAATACGAGCAGTAATGTTTCTAAATAATTTAGTAAAAAGTGAAAAATATCACATGTATTTTATTCATTTTAATATGAAATGGTGAAAGTTAAAAGAACCGACGGTAAATAATATCAAAACTTATTTTAAAATTTGAATGACTGATGTAACAAGTGTTTCGTACAGTCGTAAAAAGCAATCTTTCAAATGTTTTACAATTTACGAACGATATTTTTTATTTAGAAAGCAATAAATATTACAAGCGTTGATTGAAATAATCTGGCTGAGTGGGAGGCTAGCCGGTTTATTAAACGCCATTCAATGGAAAGCCTAGGTCTATGGATGATTAAACTTGCAGTACCTGCTAAATGTTTAGCTAATTAGCTTATTGTTAGTTGTCCTTTGAAGATATCTGAATAAAAGGCGGTACGATAATCTATTCAAATAAATAAAATTAGAGTATCTGATTCAAAATAACTGTTTTTTGATAAATATGCATATATAATATAGATGTGTAAAAGGCGTATATACCAAAATACTGTCTTTTTTATTTTTGTCCGTCTGTCTGTTTGTATCCGCTAATCTCTGAAACAGCTTGACTGATTTTGATGGGACTTGCTAGCAGACAATTATTGATGTAATAAAGATTAACTTAGGTGACTTTTATTTTAGAAATTTTATTTTAGAAATGTATAAAATAAAATTATTAAATAAAAACGCGAATGAAGTCGCGGACACAGCTAGTTTAAAAATAAATGTCGCCCATTTTCCTGAAAGTTCCCATAATGTGACAGATGACAAGTCCGTCGCAAGTCGTCGCGGTTACAGATAAACTGAAAATACTTATAAAAATACGTCGCCCTTACCGGGAAGCAAATCTAGGACCTCAAACTTCAAAGTTGGATACCGACTCAAGTCGATCAGAGAGGCGATCACCATGGCCATCACTTTACACTACCAGCTAACCGATCTTCCGGCAGGAACACAACAAAAAAGTTGAAATAAATAATGACTAATACTTGACTTTCAGTCAATAGACAATTTATATATTACTGGTATTGTATAATTTTTACAATTTGCCGAATATTAGAAGCTTACTGTCTAAACATTAAGTAAATATTAGTTTTTTTGAAATAGATTTACGGCTCAATAGTTAAAAATAGATTTCAACTGGCACAGTTATATTTTAAGACAAATCAATGTCTACGACTGCTACGAGCATTGTAGCGCTACGCCGTAGCACAAATGTAGATAATTTTGTATTCCAGTTATAAATAAAGTACGGATATTTTTTTCATACTTATTAATCACTACTTTTCTGCCCGCCGCTTCGCTCGCGTGAATTACTTTAATAACACAGATAACTTTCAAAGGGCAGAAACTTTTCTGACTTATAATAATACTTATTACGTAAAAACATATCTATTTTTATTCTAGTCGATTAAAAAGAAGCCTATGTTCTTTCTCAAGATCTACACTATCTTTGCACCAAATTTTATCATTATCGGTATAACAGCAGTTTAGGCGTCAAATCGTAACAGACAGACAGTTACTTTCGAATTTGTAGGGATTTATAAAGGAATAAGTGTTGATTATATTTATGATATTAATGAATTTAACCTTTACTATTACTGCCCTTATGAATGCAGAATAACTGTTAAAGTTTTTTAATGTATAAAAAAGATGCAACACAAATCACTTAATATCTATATAATATTATTTGTGTATCATTTAGTCTATATGTTTTTTATTGTATTTCTTTTTTTGGTGCACAATAAAGAGTCTATTCTATCTATCGGTAAACAATTGTACTATTTTAAAGCAATATTAACAAGGGACCATTATTTGTAGGATATGTGTTTTTTATATTTTATTTGCTTTTTATGTTTTACAATATTATATGACCAATACATTTTTATAAATTTATGCTTCGATAATACGTTCCATTTCATTGAAAAGGGTTTGGCATCGTGTTTTTTTAAACTAATAAATATCAGTATCAGATTTTCTAAATCAAAGTTTTGATGCAGTGGACTTACACAAAACAATTAGAATGTCTGTATAACTTAGTTTACTAAATAACTTAGTTTATTAAAAATTATGCTTTACTTAAAATCAATTAATAAGTTTTTAATTCAATTCGAATGATGCCAACTAGCATGGCACGTCCATGCTAGTTGGTTCAAAGAAAAAGAAATTAAAATTGGTTTATTCAGTTAGGATTAATAACACGAAAAAATTCAATATTTTTTATTTTTAATAATTCTCAAAAAAATCTATTAAATATGTAAAAATATATTGAAATGATTGAATGTCTGTTAATCAGTTGACTCGTATCAATTCACGCTGTAATTAATGCAACTTACAGTTAAAAAAAAATATAAACGCATTAAATTATTATAAATTATAAATAATAATAATAAATAGAGCAAAATATTTTTAACGCTAATCTCTGGAACCAGTAATAAATTAAAAACCATTGAAATTATCAAATGGCAATAAAATTCACGCTTTAATGACACTAATAATTGTAGCTCTACACATTAAATTACAAAAAAACTGAACACAAGTACAAAAAATTATAAAAGAGATTACTAGGATATTAGACTTCAAAAATAGTTTATTTATATTTTTAAAAAGTATGATTTCGCGAAAAGACGCGCTAGACGGTCTTATAGTATTTACATTAATAATTAATTATAAATAATTCTATTCTTAATATACTGCAATAAAAAACTTTGAAAGTTCAGAATTTTGAAAGCTTTCGAAAACAAATACAATAAAGCACAACTTATTGTAGACTTATACTAATTACTTTGGTAAAGTTTAAGCGCTCACCAACTTTCTTAAACTTCGTCGAAACTGTTCAAAAGCGAAAATACCGCGTTCCAAAGCACACAGACACTCTCAGAGCAATGTCAGGATATTGTAAAAGTAACAAAAGAACGATAAAACATTTCGAGTCGTAATTTATTTGAGTATCGCGCTCGTGACGTGGATGCTGGGTACTGAGCGTTCGGAAGCTGCGAGGACCGCGCGCGACTGAGCTTCAAGTTAGCCGCCCGTTCCTACCTATATTATATAAACGCTCTATATACCGATTTATATATTTACCCGCACTCATACATATTTAACTTTTTTCCCATTTCACATCGTTTATTCCTCGTATGTGAGATGTGGCAGGCGCACGCGTGTGTGTGCTCCCGCCATTCGAACCAAACGAACTCTCCACTTTTCTATTTACGTGTTTTTAGAAAGGGTGAAGCTTTTATACCTTTCCTTTCTCCGTACTATTCGCTCTGTAGTTGAACGCAGGCTCTGAATACCGGACCGTGAAATATTTCTTTGCGATTTATGAGTTTCATTTTTTGCGGATCATATTTTTTGTGGGCGGGCGGTTTTATCAAATTCACCACATATCTTCTCCCAACATTTTTATATGAAAAATAACACAAAACCGTATGTTTATTGTCCACGGCGGTCCGTGTTGAATGCATATCCTTTTTGAAAAGATCCTTTTTACAATCAGTCTTAAACTTCACTTTCCACATTTCTACCTACTTTTATGTAATACATATTATAATTTAATTGGATATTACGATAAAAGAAAATCTTATTTAGTGAACTGACTTACCTACACCGACGGCATTGTCCGAGTCATTATTACACACTAGATCAATTTTAATGACAATTTAGCTTGTTTCAAATTATTGTTATTTAAGGGAAAAAACTAATATAATATGTATTAACAACGTATTAGGCTGCTTACGTCTGATAAGTTTAAACTGTAATATTGTAAATTCTTACATCAAAGCTTTTTCAAATCTAAATAAATAAACAGATAATATAAGTAGGGCATTACATGAAATAAAAAAAAAATATTTTGAATTTAGAACATCCCACTAATTTAAAGTTAATTTTCTAGAACATTTTTCTAATCCCAACATTGCACAATATTTATAGAAACGAGTAACTGAAATAAAACAACCACAAGATTATTTACAATGAACTGAAGTCCATTTATCGTTAAAGGTAGCGGGTGATAAATCTGCGGGATAATCAATAAATACTCTATATAGCCTAATACATTTCTGTCGGTAATCGATTCCCGGATATATCCCAGGTATCAATAGGGTGCACGTAATAAGCAGTGATATATAGAGCAACGGTTCACGCAACGACATACGTATCGCCATTTTAAAATACTTCTGCTTTGTGTCATTACTTTTTAACTAAAAAAATATCGTCGTCGTCGACAGAAGAAAATATAATATTATGTTATATATAGAAAAGATCGCCTCTGTGGTGTAATGGTATGGCTGTCTCCAGTTAAGACCGTTAGCCGCAATAAGTCCCGGGTTCAATTTTCAGGTCGGGCAACTTTTTTTAAAAGTTTTTCGGATTATTCTGAGTAAGTATTACATTGCCCGGAATTGAAATGTGTCCAAAGTGGTGATAGGCTTGCCACCTATTATGGGCCCCTAGTATCTTGGCTAATTGTGCGTCTGTTCGTATACGGTATACGGACGGAGTATACGAACTTACGAGTCCTGGATATACTAGCACGCCTCTGCCTAACTCCTCGGGGAATATATGCGTGAAGGTACTTTTTAAATCCAAATTATATAAAAAGGTTATTATGATATTATTGCAGTATAGTTAGACGATTGAAATGCTTGGGATTGATTACTCCTCCTTCAACTTCTTATTGACGTAGAATGTAAATGTAGAAAATAACAAAAAAGACGCGTCACAAGAACCGCCTGTGAATAAAATATTTTCTATTTTATTATGTTCTAAAAACATTCACAACAGTCCTCATCATAGTGACCTATTAAAATAGATTGGCAAACATAGACCTGTTTTTTTTCTGTAGCTCTTGAATTTCAGTCGTTATGTGACATCTCGTGACGCGCTATTACTGAGAAGTTTTATGAAACTTTATGAAGGTAAAATGTTCCGCAGAAATTGTATATTATGTGGAGAAACCTCATTTGCAAGTGCATCGGGACGAGTTGTGGGAGACATTTGTGTGTAGACATGGCTTTATTAAACATGGCGTCAAAATATTTTTATTTACTAAAATTATAACCTCCAATATAGTTCGATATTATGTAAGACTTCGTTTATCGTATTATACTCTTTATAGTATATAGACTCGTCACAAGAACCGCTCGTAAGATCTACGTGAATATAATATTTTCTATTCTATTCTTTACAGCTTCAAATAGATGACGATATTAGATCCCAAGACAAGTCAAAAAAGGAGGTTCGTTGCTTAATAACTTTTAACTAAATATTTTGAGAAAATATCAAGCTATCATTTTACCGCGATCTAAATATGGGCAGCGACATCTATTGATCGGTTCGGGTCTTTGGTTATATTTTTTCATATTTCTTGTTATAGCGACAAGACTCCATCTGTCTGTCATCAGGCTGACAGCTGGAAAGTTGATTTTTTATAGGTAATGTATTTTTGTTGCCGCTATAACAAGAAATACTAAAAACAGAATATAATAATTATTTTAAAGGGGGCTCATACAGAACAAATGTGCTTTTTTTGTTTTCACAGAATAATATTACCCTTTGTGTGCGAGTTCCACTCACACTTGACTGATTATTCTTTCCATTTTTTGCATTTTCATCTATACTAATATTACAAAGAGTAAAGATTTGATTGTTTGTTTGTATTGAGCTTCAAAACTACTGGACCGATTTGAAATATTATTTTATCATTAGAAGCAGACATTGATGAACATAGACTACTTTTTACCTCGGCAAAATGCTTCATTTCTACGGGAAAAATTGTAATGGGAGGACGAGTAGTAAGAATTATATCTTCCCATACTTATCTATTTCACATAACTTCTAAATGGCTAAACCGATTGGGTTGAAATTTTATATGAATACTAGCTGACCCGGCGAACTTCGTAGCGCCCGCATTTAGGGCTATGAAAATAGATTTTGGCCTATTCTTCAACCTACTCAATATGTTCACAAAATTTCATTGGAATCGGTCAATCCGTTTCAGAGGAGTACGGGAATGAACATTATGACACGAGAATTTTATATATAAAATTTCGATGATTTCCAGTATGATTTACAAATACAATTGGACCCGATAGGTGGCGCTGCTGTTATTATATCAACTACGACCTAACCGTGTGAAGCCGGGTCGGGCAGCTAATAAAACAGCTACCATCAGCAATAAATTTTGTTATAGTTTAGTTTTCCTATTCATGTAGGCGGCATTTCACGGGGCCCTATCAAGCAATACTCGTATACGACTACCTACGTTTAACGCACCCCTCATACATCAGTGTTTATTGCGTGCGCGTTATCAGTGGCCATAATATTCCACTTCCTCCGGGAATCGATTATTAACACTAATTTATTATACGAGCACAGATAAAATGATGGAGAATCTTCTACGGTGGTTAGATCATGTGGAGTACGTGGGAAATAAATGCCTTGATCTAAATGTGTCAGGCAAAAGTTCTTTGGACCTAAGATGACTCAAGAAAATGGATACGCGATCCAACAGTTTGTCAATAGAGGATGCTCAAGATCGCGCAAACTGGAGGAAGAAGATTAAAAAGGTGAACCCTGGTTTTAACTGAGATTAACGGAAGACCAAAAAAGACTCACACATACTCAAACAACAACGTCTATGTTAGGCCCTTAACTGTCCACTGCTGAACATAAGCCTTCCCTAGAGCGTGCCACGTTGATCGGTCCTCTACTTTCCTAATCGCCAACGTAAAGACCCAACGAAGTCTGCTGAAATCAATCGTCAATCGCTCAACAAGTCATCTGTGTCATACACAGTTGTCATAGCAACTAACGAAACTTACATTAGTAAAACACCATGGAGTATTTCTTGTCATTGAGAAATCTGCTTATGAGCAATACAGTCATTATAATCATATTTTAGTGTGGACTCCCATTTTACCATTCAGTAACTATTTAGTCTTTTTCGTTTTTTCCTCATAATTTTTCTATATTATGCGACATCAGGGTTGGCTACCTAATCTAATTTTGGATTTGCCTCAGTTTTTACGGACCTCTATCACGCAGAAGGGAAACCAGGCCAAATCCTAGATTAGGCCAAATCCGAATAAACGAATCCGGGTCTCTTCACGATATTTCTCTTAACTGTAAAAGCACATAGAACTTTTAAGTTAGAAAAACTCTTTCGTCCATGGCGGGGTATAAACCTGTACTACTAGTATGGAAGTCCTAAGCGCTAACCACAAGACAACCGAGGTTAGCCATTCAGTACAACAAAATAATTTGTATGATTGCAAGGCCAGCTCTAGGCCTCTGTGTTTGACAGATATCCAGCAGTATCTCGTCACAGGAAGACCACAACCACAACACAAATCAAATTCAGTATGACAACACTTTATGTATTAATTAGTAATGTTCATTCTTTATAGTCTAAGATCCGGTTGCAAATTTGAGTAGTTATCGAGTATACGCTAAAAACCATATTTTTACTCATAATTAAGATTAGGAGAATATCTACCTGGTTGACAATAAACATATGGCTGGTAGTTAGTTGTAAGATATCTCTTATTCGAGATACGCTCGCCTTTTGTACGCACAGTAAGACTTCCGTACCATTATCTATAAAACTTTTTATGTGTTTTTAATATTTGTTGTTATAAGCGGCAACAGAAATACATAATTTGTGAAAATTTCAAGTCTCTTGCTATAACGGTTCATAAGATACAGTAGATGACAGACAGACAGACAAATAGACAGACAGATGGACGGACAGTGGAGTCTTAGTAATAGGGTTCCGTTTTTTACCCTTTGTGTACGGAACACTAAACAATGATGATATTATGGATACCAGGATATCAATCAAGCTCAAATCTATTTTTAAACATTACTACATAAAAATACAGAAAAAAAAGTTTTTTCTCATATTGTAAAATGCATAATAAGATAAATGTGCTCATAACACAGAACTCGCTCCCTACGGCAATAAGACTATTTTAACTTTCTGGTACTCCTCTAAAACGGTCGTGTGTGAATGCATTCGTTTTCATACTTATTCTCTTCAAGCAAGTTTGACCTTATTAAGTTCGTTTTTTAACTCGGCAGTGGTATTTTATGAATAAAAGTGAAAAATATGTCAAAAGTGAAAAATACACTTTTGATAAACTTTAGTTTATCAAAAGTGTATTTCTAAATTTAACGAAGTTTAAGACTGTTACTACTTTAATTTAAAGGCGTAGTCATCAAAATTATATGTGCGTTTCAAATTATTAAAAAAAAATCATAAAAAATATAAATCATCAAACACAATAGATAAAGAAAAAGGGAAATTGAAAAGTATGCTAAGAGCTTATTCTTCTAGCTTAGCATACTATTCAAACTCCCTTTTTCTTTGTCTATTTTTTTTTATTATTCATATTTTTTTTAGTTTTTTTTTTACAGCAAAGTCTTAGCAACAGGGTCCCGTTTCCACTCTTTAGAACAAGGAAATCGACACAGAAACAGTTTTGATCGTTTACAATTGTTATACATATCTCACTTACTAAGGTAACTTATTCTAAATTGTTAGCCATTTAAAAAAACTTGTAGCTTCGAGGATATTGAAAATACAAATGCAATCAGAAATTTCCTAACCTAGATGTGGGAGTTCCAATATTTGGCTGGAATTAGGGATATTACAACTTTCAGCACGCTGGCCGGAATATGGCAACGTTGAGATTGTCTCAGTCTGCTCCAGCAGTTTTGGTACGATTTACAGTTTTAATACTAAACCTCTTGGACTATATGTTAGTATTGAGTTTAGAATTTTGATATACATATAGAGCGTAACGCCAGATGTGCACCGAAGGGATTCTGTTAGTAATTATATTTTATAAAAAAAACACTTGCACTTTTCCACTTCCACCACACATCTGGTCAATAAATTAAAAATATAACTTTTATAATTTAATGGATTTTATGTGTAATTTTAAAGTGACGTTTAAATTTTATTTGCTAAAATAAAAAAAATGGAAAAAAAATAAAATACCGACAACTGACATCGACAGCTTATCTTGAGTGGATATGTACCTCTTTTAGTTAGGTTTTAGGCTTAGGTTTTTAGGTTGCCTTCCCTTTAGGGGATTTCAGGAAATTTCACTACATTCAAAAAAACCATTTAGAAATATCATAATACTTCTAATAGTAATAGTAATCTGGAAAATGTGCTTTAAAAATGAATAGTTCATGTACATGGAAATTTATATGTCATGGAGGGGTTATTTAAAACGACTTAACAAAAAATAAACCCACAAAACATTTAAATACTTTCTTTTGTTTCCCAATTATCTTATCATACCATTTTCAGTTAGCGTAGTTCTGAACATTATTTTTTGTCCAAAAACGAAGTCGTCGGCCACAAATAGTATTTGGGAATTTGCTAAAATAATAAGCTTGTAATTCAGCTATGAAAAGGAAGTTACTATGATTTATTTTCTCCTGACAAGGGCAAATGTTTGTGAACTGATCCAAACCAAATTTATTGTACGTAATTGAGGCTAAATCTATAGAATTTATTGAAAAATCCGGGTCTCCTAGCTATTTCATTGCTATTCCTTAATACAGTTTATGCGGCGTAACCATATTTTTATATCTATTTTGTGTTAAAATAATAAAATAAGGCTTTTTAATTATTTTATTTAGTGATTGAAATATAATAAACTGGACGACTTAAACTTTTAACGTAAATATCAGTATAAAAACTAAACACATATGAGTTTAATAACAAATAAGTGGGTGTGAACAATTTAAAAAAAATTATAACACTCCGTACCGGAACACGTCAATGTTAATGGTGGCAGGAATAGGTACGGCGGCGGATCTGTACCCGGGCGAGTTGCTGCATTCTACCACCAGTGTTCATATTGGTAGTGACCCAGTTAACCTATGTTCGCCTCTTACGAGCTGTCTGTTAGGAAGGCTGTTGGTCTATTCTACACGGAGGACCCGGAATGAGACTCGGCGTGTGGATGGAGTATTTATCCTGACGTGCAAGTCTACCGGCTGCCCTACCCTCTGGACCGGCACACGACAGTGTTATTATGGCGACAGGAATAGGTAGGTGGTACTCTACCAGTAAAGTATTCAACCCCCAAGGGGATGTAGTAAGGGAAAGGTGTTTGTAAGATCACAAAGAATAAATGACCAAAATAAATATACGAACCGAATCAAGCCAACATTTTATTAAAAGGACAATATCAAAGCAACCCATGTTCTTATTATCATTGCGGGTAGGAGCATATAAATCGATCATCCGTAAAAATGTAAATTGAAATACATAAGCTCAGGCCTATTTACTTATATCGGGAGCACATAACGTGCGTTAAGTGAGAACAGGCTTATATAATATATAGGATTTTATTCCGTTTAAAAACACATCCAAAGCTTCAGAGTCCCCATACGCTGTTGCAATTCCACGAGCAATATATCCGGAGAGTTTCATTAAAGCCCAATTAATATATTACGTGAACTACATACGTCCTTTTGTATACAGATAATATTTTAATTGGTTATCTTTTCACATGAAACATAAGTTAAAATGGGTTCGATTTAATTGGATATTTAAAGTATTCGTATCTGTTGAGCTCAATATACCTTTGTTTGTAGACTAGCTGTGCCCGCGACTTCTTCAGCATTTTTTTTTAATTATTTTTTTAAACCTTTCTAAAATAAAATACTAGAGTCAAAGTAGCCTAAGCTGTTATTTATTAAATTAGATGTCTGTCAGTGAAAGTCTTGTTTAAATCGGTCCAGTCGTTTCAGAACTTAGTGGGTACAAACAGATAGACAGATGGACATATAGACATTTTCGTATTACATACAGACACTCTTATTTTATTTATTAGTATACACAATGCAAATTATGACATTATGGTTGTATTCAAGCGTTGGTAAGCTTCGAAATAAAATAAAAGAAATAGATAACGGCATTAAGTTATTTAAATTTAAATTTACTTCAATATTTATCAACTAAACCAATGTAGATCAGGCATTAATAGAACGTGGCCAGAGTCGTCTGAGTAGGTAAGTTTAGTGTGCATATAAAGTGTTTTCATTAATAAAAATATTTACTAACAATAATAACTATATGTTAAGTCTGCAGTGTAACATTAATTATAAAAACACAAAAAAACGCGTTTGTTATATGAGAGCCTCCTTAAATATTTATTTATTCTGTTAGTATATGTTGTTATAGCGGCAACAGAAATACATTACCTGTGATATCGACTTCCTAGCTATTTATGTGTTACAACCTGCAAACAGAAAGACGGACCGACAACCCATTTTTCACTGGTGTTAGAGTGCCGTGCAGCAACTCGCCCGGGTAGCCTTAACTATTCCTGCCGCCATAATGACATTGTCGTGTTCCGATCCGGAGGGTAGGGTAGCCGGTAGTCTTATCAGTATGTTACCATCAGGAGAACCGTGTGCCTGTTCGCTCACTTATCCAATAAAAAAAAGCGTCCCCGGTCGCGTTTCTACCCTAGAAACGTACAATTGAGAACCCCATCTTTAGGAGTCCTTTAAAAATCACGATAATAACGAGAGACGCTGGTAAACATCAAACCAGAACATAAAGGGATAACGTGAAGAGAACCCATGTTTTTATTACACGCAGGATAGAGTTTATTATACGTATAAAACAATCAACCATGAAAATGGAAATTGATATACATAGGCTCAGGCCTATGTACTTTGTTATCTAGAGCACATAACGTGTTAAGTGGAAGCGATCCTTATATACATGGGAATTTTATTTCGCTTAAAAATACATTCGGAGCTCGCCGAATCCCACGCTACGAGTATGTTGCAATTAAACAACGATTCGTCGTAACGTATATTGATTCATCGGTTGAGTTTAAAAACTTTGGTAATAAATTTTAAACGACGGTTAATTGTGAGTGTAAAACGTCTGGTTTTCGCTGTAGGTGATCGTTGGATAATTTATACAAATAAAGATATTCCCGGAGGAGCAGGCAGACATCCAAGATTAGCCGACGATATTAGGTCCCATGATTAGGACAAATGGATCTGATCCTAAAGTAAGCAAATTAATCAACAATACTACTTTACTACTAGCATGTAGCATGAAATCTCGGGTTCGTATTCCGGGCATGCCTACATGTTTTAAGAATACTTCAGTTTATCTAAAAAACGTAATGATGCCTAGGATTGGATATGTGTCCGACTTGCCAACAGTCACACCTAATATCTGCGGCCAATCATGAGTGCATAGTTCGGGCATAAGCGAATAATCGAGGATATTTTTTTATTAAAAATGTTTTGTGTAAAAAATTAATATCTCTGGACAAATTATTTTCTTCTCTCTTTCTCCAATCCCAAATCTCTAAGCAAATTACTATTAAGATACCACAATACAATTTAATAAATGCCTAGACCTGGAAATACAGACAAATATTCATCACACAAACACTTGCCCCCTTCGGGAATCGAACCCGAGTCTCACAGATGGTCGGAGACATTAAGCCACCAAATCATGATTCGCTTGTTGATAGCCTTTTACAAATTTTCAACAGTTATTTAACCTACAGAGAAAGTAATATAAAAAAGCAAAACCCAGGTACAAAAGTGACAGTAATATGAACGCATGTCACTCAGTTTCTCTTACAGCACCTTGGAAAAGTCTATCAAATCATAAGTTTTCAATTACTTCTACTTTTTTGTCCTAGTGTTATCCTGTTTCTAAATCAGACTAGCTGTGCCCGCGACTTCGTCCGCGTTTTCATATATTATACATTTCTAAAATAAAAGTAGCCTAATATATTCCTTATTATATCAGCTATCCGAGAGTGAAAGTCCCATCAAAATCACTCAAACCGATCCAGAGATTAGCCGGAACAAAAAAACAGACAGACAGAAGTAACACGTTCTCCGTGTTATAGACCATGTTACGTCAATTTTTAGGGTTCCATACCGAACGGATGAAAACGAGACCCTTATACAATTACTCTACTGTCCATCTGTCTGTCTGTCACCGGTCTGTATCTAGAACCGTAATATACAAACGATGTATTTCTGTTCTCGCTAGAAAAACAAACTACAACAAATATTTAAAAGAGTCTCCCACGAAATAAGCTTGAATTTTTGCCCTTTTTACAGAGAATGTTATGGAACTCTCCATTCCAAAATCCGGCCCCCACTCAACTGGTTTTATATACATAGGTATTAACTTGGAATTTCATTTGTATGTCGCCCAATTGTCTAAAACTCTTAAGCATCCTAATCCACGGTTGGCCTTTCTGATATCCAAATTATATAATCACGAAAATTCAACGAACCTCTGAGAGAAAAATCTTCTTAAAATAGAAGTGAATGGTGTATATATTTTTTATGATATTGGAAGGCAAATAAGCAGATGAATTTCACATAATACACGTCGCCTATAGACACCAAAGTTGGAAATGGTGCGTTGCCAACTTGAGGCTCTGAGGCTTACTCACGCAAGAGACTTACCAAAGCCTCTAGCGTGAGCTTACCGGCTACCCTACCCTCCAAACCAGAACACGACAATGGCGAGCAATGACGCTATTGTGGCAGGAATAGATAAGGCGGTGGTACCAATCCAGGCGAGTCGTTGCAAGATTTTTATATATTATGTTAATAACTATCCGTCTACGATATCCATCTATGAAATCTATTAGACGAGGCTTTCCAAAATGCTTAGTGTAATATTTGTATTAACTGTGTCAAAATATACGAAACCATATTCTAGAAATGTGGAAAATGCACCAAACTTGTCGCAAGACGTAATTCCCTCTGAGTGAATATATCCTGATGATAGCAAAGAGGTTCTAGTACGTTCGAGGGAACAAATTCAATAAGTCAATAGGAAGAAGTCGCCTCTCGGGGAACAAGTCCACAAGATTATTTGTTGTATTGAAAATGTATATCTAAATATATAAAAGAAAGCTGTGTTAGTAACACTATTTATAACTCAAGAACGGCTGAACTGGTTTAGCTAAAAATATTTGGATAAGCAGCTTAGAATCAGGAAACAGATATAGGATACTTTTTATCCAGTTTTGTTAATCCATTAATAATTCATAATAGGCAACATCTATTTTTGTACCCCTAAAGTGCGTGCGATACGAAATTCGCTGGAACAGCTAGTCTATACTAATATCATAAAGAGAAAAGATTTCATTATGTTGGTTTGTATTGAATAATCTCCAAAACTACTGGATCGATTTGAAAAAACTTTTTACAATTAGACGCCGACATTATTCCTAATGAACATTGGCTACTTTTTACTGCGAAAAAATCCTTCGTTCTTACGGAAAAATGGGTAATTAATAGGACAACGGGTAGTATGAATTATCTTTCCGAACTTATATTAATATTTCACATAAGTTCTGAATGGCTAAACCGATTGGGTTGAAATTTTATATGTATATTTCGATGGTTTCCTGGATGATTTAAAAATACAATTGGACCCGGTAGGTGGCGGTGCTGTCATTTTGTTAACTACGAACTAACGGTGCAAAGTCGGGTCGGGCAGGTAGTTTTTATATAACAGGTAACCATACAGGCAGATTCCCTGATTGTAAGAAATACATATACACAGTCTATATACATCAAAGCTTGCGTTGATAATATGAAGCCGCTTGAGGAAGAGAGGTATCTCTGCCTTAAGTATATGCATCTAAGATTGTGCATTTCTTTTTAAAATCCAATGCATTGTAAAAACAAATGCACAAACGCGCATTCTTATAATATTTCATATTCCTAAATAGTATTAAATGAAATCCTTTCCTTGTGAGTTTAAAAAGAAAAGTGTTTGTAAAATATGTTAAGATCTTTGTGCTACCAAGGATAATAAGTTTTTACCGTCTGGATCTCGGGAAACGGCAAAAATTTCATCTCGTCCTTCCTCGGGTTAGCGATAAACTGCAGTGCAGACTGTAGCAAGAACAAAAGTGAAATTTATTGACTCTCAACGCTTTACACCGGGATTACGTGCGCGTACAGTCCACGGAATATAAATTAAATAATTAAATAATATAACGTTTGATTTGTTTTATACTAAAGACCCGCCACGGCTCCGCTCGATCATATGCATGTTATATGCATTAAACTCTTCCTCTTGAACCACTCTATTAAAATAATTGCATCAAAATAGTTTTGGTTGTTTTAAAGATCTATAAATATGGAAAGACAGCAGGGAGAGACATTGTTTATAAAACAAAGTGTATCTATTTATTCTACCTATACAAATAAATAAAATTGAGGTTTCCTGATTATAATCATTTCATTTTTTCTGTAATAATATATTATTATAGAAAAATTTAATATTTTACTATAAACAATTTTTAGTTCACTTAGTTTAACCCTATCTACCAGTCAGGGGAAGAAAAGGTAGACTTAATATATAGATACAATAAGTACGTCACTGTCCTGTGTCTAGGGTATATTAAAACAAAATGGGCAAGTACTCCAGGCCGGTACAAAGTAATGTTGGAAGATATCATATTGGCGACAGTAATTTCAGGCAATTTGCTACATTCTACCACCAATGGTCTTTGTCATCAATTTAACATATGCTCACCTCTTACGAGTTATCAGGTAGACACGCATAACCGCATCGACTAACCGCGAGGCTCGAGTTCGATTCCCAACGGGGACAGGCATTTGTGTGATGAACATATATGTTTGTATTTTCGGGTCTGAGTGTTTATTAAATTTATTCTGGTATCTATTTAAGTATTTCTATGTATTAGTATCGTTGTCTAACACCCATAACACAA
>DVZL01001875.1:0-16539 GCA_018236625.1 Lasaia peninsularis
TATTTCGTTTAAAACTTAAATTATATTATAATTTTATTTTGAGGTGATTTAATATGACTGATTGTTTGGTTTTCTCCTCCTGTAACATGGACTCTTCATAACTTAAAATTATTTTCTAGTTTTTAGTTGCATAAGCAATAAAAGCGTGTTTTTTTAGTTTTTTTAAACTATTATTTATTTATACATCTATTTTTTTCTTGGTCCAATGGTTGGCTGGTAGAGAATGCTATACGCATTAAGCTCGCTTTTTGTATAACATAATATTAAGATATGATATTGTACAAAAAAGAATGAATAAAAATATTCAATACAAAATTTCATCACCATCGACGTACACCAGTAGCAAACATAACGCCAGAACGCAGAACGCTAGAACTCAGAACGATAGAACGCTTGTATAGTATAAAGGACAACTGCTACTGTATCGCTTCAGGCGCAGCTCAGCTTCCGCTACCTGATAAACAGACAGGAAAGTGTGTCCCACTTTTGTTATAGTTTGTTTTAGTCTAGATTCTCTCCAATACGAATTCTCTGGGCCGCAACTATTGGTAAACGTATAATTTGTAGGTGTATTATATTATAATCTGACATTCTAGTTGCAAGTAGCCGTCCGTTCGCTTTTAGGGTTCCGTACCCAAAGGGTAAAAACGCCTATTACTAAGAATTCGTCTGTCTGTATATCCATTTATAAACAAATAGACAGTTAAAATTTTCACGAATGATATATTTCTGTTTCCGCTTTAACAACAAACACTAAAGTGTATAATAAAGTAAATATTATAAGGGTTCCTACAAGACAAACGACCTGATCCGACTAAAAGATGTCGCTATCCAGATTTATATAGCGATAAAAAGAAAGGAAGATAGAAAGTAGAAAGTTATTTTTTATTCTTATGTAATAAAATGCTATGCTAATTAAATTATGTTTGTTGATTAAATGTTTATTATTTATTAGTTATTAATAAAATTTCTTTAAACGATGCATGTTTTGGCTGATTAATAAATAGTTTCCACATTTTTTTTTAATTTAATTTATTTTAATACCATGTATTAATTTTCAACTGTTATTGGCCCTATTGCAACAAATACATAATTATCTAGAAGTACTTATTAAAATTTACGTCTTTTAATATTTGCAGAAGTACCAAACTGTATTCATGTTTTACAAAAAATCAAATCATTTTTCTGTATCATGTACAAATTAAGCAATTAATTGAAAAAACAGCGGATAGTTGAACCTTATACTATATTTTTGTGCTGAAAAGAAACTGAAACAGTTCCGATTATGTCGTTTGAAGAATACGTTTTCCATTATATACTTGTTTTGCCCATGCAATATAATAGTAGTGTAGTTCTTTGAAAGTTTGACCGAAAAGGAATTAAATTCTATTGTGGCTTGCCTACAATGAAGCTATATACAAGAATAATGTATCGAATTAGAGCTATTCAGGTCTGTAGTAGGAGACACGTGTTACGAGCTAGCAGTTTTGCACAGTCGCCTGCCGCTCGGTACAATCTGATCGTTTTGAGCGACTCAGCCGGAGTTATGTGTTCTAAGCTCTGGATTTAGCAAATCCTTTTGTGTTTAAACGTACCAGTCGTGGATCGATCGCGATTCAGGTGAATCCAATTTCTATAGCCTAGCTTCGCAAAAAAATATCATCACGCCTATATCTCGGAAAGGTAGGCGGAGATTAGTCACGATTAGTCAAAGGTATTACGAGAATATTTTTCGCTACTTTTAAAATGTGATTTAAATAAGGTAAAATAATAAGTTAAAACTTAAAGACTTAATGACCCTATAAATTTCATACAAAACTCAAAATAATCCGCTGGGGGCTGCCATTAAATAAAGGTTTGAAGTTTTATAGTAACGTAAATGATTTAGAGATGTTTTATTGCTATACTTACTTAATATTTATGTTAACGTTGTAAATTATGATTGTTATTGTTGTAAAACATTGCTGCAGCGCCCCCCGGTGAGTTGTCATTGTAAGATCTAATTAAAAACCTACCTAAAGCGTCGATTAAATCCAAACCTTATCCAAAGTGGATTCGAAGTTTTTAAGGAAAACAGCGACTTTGGTTGTGCGAAAAAACATTAACCGCATCAAAATTGAACTAATATAAATAGGTAGAAACATAATATGTATTGCATAGTATACCCACACGCACACACAAAAACCTGAAAGACATTTAAAAAAGTTGCCCGCGACTAACTGTCTTTACAGGCAACAGGCGTACCGTTACACCACAGAGGCAATACGACCCAGTAAAAGTTAAATATAAGGAGTTCATACCCTTATAAGTGAAGTTCTGAAACAGTCACAGTAATGTGATAAGCTATTTATACCTCTAATCCTGTCTCCATCTCAAAATGGGATGTTTAGATTGGATTTGGCGCAACTCTATTGGCCTTTTCAAGTCAGGCTTCATTAATAACATTTTCTAATTAGTTGAGCCACTTTCGGATTATTTAAATGGAAATTTACCATTTAGCTTGTACTGTGTGAAGCTGAAATAGGTATTATAAAAACGGCATTGTTACTCGTATTTAAAACATCGGAATCCAAATCTAGCACGTTGGGTACAATTATTTGTAAATACCACAAATAAATCACGTTATGTGAGAGCTCTCTTTAAATATTAACTATATTCAGTTTTTAGTATTTATGATACATATACTGTGAAAATGTCCACTTATATTACGGTTCATGAGATACAGGTGACAGATAGACGGAGTCTTAATAATAGCGTCCCGTTTTATCCTTTGTGTACGGAACACGTCTCTGTGGTCGATCGTTGTCGGTGTCCGACACAGGTACAAGAGTTCTTGGGTTTGATTCCCGGGAAGGGTAATATGCACTTATACAATTTTTTTGTTTATCTAAAATATATAACGTTCCCTAAAATTATTGTACTCGATATGGATAGGAACCTGTCACATGGAACTTAATATTGTCGGCTAATTGTGTGTCCACATGAACCTCTGCCTATCCTTCAAGTAATATGGGCGTGACGATATTTTTTATTTAAGTTTAAAATCATGAGTTACTCGAGTCGCTCAAATAATGAATTTAATATAAAAACCGATGGCGCAATGATCTGGCAGTCCGGACACGCGCTGGTATCGTTAAGGGGCCGGCGCGGGGCCAACGTGCTTTATTACATTATTTGACGACGTATATTTTTACAAATCTCATTTCACCTGTAACATTTGACACTGAAATCTTAAAGCTTTTGTTCAAAATAATTTTATCTTCAAGCAGTATGAGCTAATGAGAGTCTTATAGAAATTTATTATTTCACATAGACCTTACTAGCGGTTTTTGTGACGCGTCTATATAATTGCAAAATATCAGATCGAAACGCGGCAACTCACTGAGAAGATCCGGCGAAAGCAATTCAGTGAGCTTGTATTTTTTCTTATTTTCTAAATACATAAATTTTACATTATACAACAATATAATTGATTTAAAGAGGTGCAATTAATCCCAAGCATTTTTATCATCTGCATATTCTGCAATATTATAATAACCTTTTTTATATATAAATTTATATATAAATATTTATGTGAAGTATGCAGGTTGTTTTAGAGTTAAAAATTACGTGTTACATGTTATACTTAAACTCAATATTGAGCTGTGTTAACTCGTCGGTGCACGGAAAAATTCGGACAAGTTTATGATGCACCTTTTTAATATAAATGTTTGAAATTTTGTAACGAATAAATAAATAAATAATAAAAATAATAATATAATACACTAGCGACCCGCCCCGGCTTCGCACGGGTATACTAATCTTGTTGTTGTGCTCACTCTATCTTTGTACCAAATTTCATCAAAATCTGACCAGTGGTTTAGGCGTGAAAGTGTAACAGACAGGCAGACAGTCGGAGTTACTTTCGCATTTATAATATTAGTAGGTACGTATCTCAATCTTCATCACATCGAAACAGAGTCAGTATCCGAATTTTACACTCGAGGTCCTGGGATTGTTTCGCGGGTAGGGCAACTTTTTGCTGTTCTCATAAGTTTTTTTTAATTTATCTGAAAAAACGCAACGCTGCTTTAGTTAGATTTGTGCCCAATATGTCGACAGGTCCACCAATTACACTATAGGACTTAATACCAACCGTCTAGTCCTGGATTCAAAAATACCTCTGCCCTCTCTTTCGATGATGGAGCGTGATGATATTTATTTTATTTACATTTTCAGTATGGTTTCTACTATGCCTCCAGCAAAGCTTATCTCTGTAATTCCGGGTGAAAAAATTCCAGCGTAAACCTCGCACGTTTGAAAATTAAAATAAACTTTTGAGCCTCGCTGCGTGACACATTCCGTTACGTGACACGAACGTCCAGAGGCACGTTTTGTGAATACACGTGTCACAAATATGTCACGGATACAACTGTGGTAGATATCCGATGATTTCAATCCCTCAGTGACTATTGAAAACTCGAGGGGTAGTTTTCATATGCTTAGTAAATCCGTAATCGAAGGTATTTGGTGTCCCGACTATGACGTACGAAATTAAAATTAACATCACAATTATATAAAATCAAAATGTCACGACTGTATCACTACATATTATTAAACAAAGTCACTTTCTCTGTCAGTCACTATGTATGCTTAAATCTTTAAAACTAAGCAACAGATTTTGATGCGGTTTTCAATAGATAGAGTGATTCAAGAGGAAGATTTTTATGTATATAACATGTATAGTGTACCCGTGTGAAGCCGTGGCGGATCGCTAGTAATATAATAGACTATAACTTAAATAAAATGTCAAGTATTTATTTTTTAATTAGCATTACATTGTTGTGTCATTTATTTCAATCGTATATAATTCTGACATTGATTTTAATTATTAAATTATTAGTATTTCATATAACGGGACATATTTAATAATATGAATGGACCCCTAAAGGTAAGGGACAACCTGTACCCAGAGATAGGCTATAGACATCATAGATAGGACCTCGTACGTCAAACTCAGACACTGAGTATCGGGAAATCAGTTTGTTTTCTCTATTCAAGAAAATGTTTTTCAAGAGATTCACATCATAAACCCACAACAAGTACGCATTATCACACGAAAGGATGTAAACGGTTCTAAAGCCATAAATCGTTGTACGAGCGGTACGTAATATATCATACAGTACTGTCACGTACCAAAGTATTTACATTAGTATCCCCGCTGATGACTTAAGCGGATTTTTATTCAACGCCAGCTATGAACGCGAATTCATCCGCGGTTTTAAAATAAAAGTGGTTTAAGCTATTCCTTCATATCAGCTGACTTCCAGTGAAAATCCCGTCAAAATCAGTACAGCCGATTCAGACATACAAACAGATAGACAGACGGACAAAAATTCTAGTAAAAAGCGGTTATTTTAATATTGTTATGTTAAACATCCTCTTAAATCAATGCATCTACTAAAAAAACCGCATCTAGTATTATGAAATTCCCGCTCCTTCTTGTAAGCTACTTTTTTGAGTTCCGTACCGAAAGGGTAAGAAACGGAACTGTGTTACTAAGACCGCTGTCTGTCCGTCTGTCACTAGGCTGTATCTCATGCACCGTGATAGCTAGAGAGTTGAAATTTTCACAGATGACGTAGTACCTATTTCTGTTGTCGCTATAACAGTACTTGTGACCCGCCCGGCTTTGCATGGGGCTATTTCACATGTTATATACATAAAAACCTACCTCTTTAATCACTCCGTCTATCAAAACAAACCTCATCAAAATTCGTTGCTTAGTTTTAAATATTTAAGCATACATAGGGACTGACAGGGAAAGTGACTTTGTTTTATAATATGTAGTGATGGTACAAAACACTCAGTGCGCGAATTCGACTCGCACTAAGGTGATGCATTTTTGTGTATTACTTATATTAAATGAAAAAAATTCTTGTACTTTTTCACTTATAATATAATAAAATTGTAGAGGTCGGGACTCGGGAGAGAGAATTATATAGGTACAATTATATAGGTATATTGAAGATAATTAAAAAGTAAAAACAGTTATATTAGCACTTCGTAATTCGTATTAAAGAATAATAATTATTATTAATCAATAATCATCTATATCGAAGACTCAAGACATCGAAGACACATAATATCTTCAAACAGTAATGTAAATAGTTCGGTGAATTTCACTTCGCTTTAAATCTTTGAAAATTTATATTTACGTAAACTTGTTCCTGTAAGTACCTACTAAATCCGATTTAAACTATTAAATTATAATTTTATTTTATTTTAATTTAATATTTATAATTAATAATTAATATTATATGTGGTAAAATACCACATCCAAAAATTAACATCAATTTAAAACGTTTGACAGTAAGGAAGCGCATTCCTGCCAAAAGTCATTTCTGTAGAGAGACTACATCAAATGATTGCACGACGGAGAAAAGCATAGCGACATCTATCGGCTTACATCAAAAACTTTTCTACGAGCTGATCATTGGGGTCACTGGATTGCAAATAATACATATTCAATATTCATAATTACTGAATTTTAAATACCTTTACAATATTTGTCACGTAAATGATCGAAAGTGCCAGTTTCGATACATTTAAGCTTTTGCATTTACTAGTAAATAATCGAAAGTGCTAATTCCGATTAATAAAACAAGTTCAGTTCCGCGGCATATCATCGTAACTCAATTCACTCCAAAACTGTTCATAATTATTGTTTTTTTACTGCTATATATTAGTTTGTAATCATAATTTAACCGTGAATCCAAAATTTTATAAAGATAAATGATAAAGTTATGCAAAAAGAACTTTAAATCGCTCTCCTGAAAAATATCATTTTTGACTTACGATGCTTTACGTAGGGAACGTCGATATGTTTTTTTCATTTAAAATATTAACACATTTTCCTTTCAAACTAATGGATTTTAAATCTGCTGTGCCAAAGGTCATCGTTAAAGGTCAACACAGATTAAATTAACATAATAATTTGTCATCTGATTGAGTTTAATTCATGTCTACAAAGAGCAATGGGGTGCCGTCGCTGAAACCTTCTAGTAAAGTATAAAACTTAATGTATGCACTTATGTCGCCCACTGTACTACAGTTAAGGGGGCTTCACGAGTAGGTTAAGGGGGAGCACGAGAGTTCCTGGCTCTGCCTCATCGCTTCCGATTGCTCTTGTTCAGCCCTGACTGTGGCCTGAAACATGACACTGGAAAGCTTTAATGATCCCTTAACGTTTGAAGTCATATTCGCATTTAAAGCAAGACTACACTATTTTGAAGGAAACTAGGTAAGTGTGAAGGGATCGTGACACTTGGCACTCGATACTCTGCCTAGCACACAAGGGATCTGGCGTGAAGATACGTATGTATTTATGTGTGTGTGAGTATGTATGTTTGTATGAACGTATGTACAATAATATTTTGCACAGTATTAGTAAACATAGTCATCTATACAAATAAATAAAATTGAAGTGTCTCTATGTAATATTAAAATAACCGCTTTTTACTAAGTGCCTAATACGAGTATGCATGTATGTATGTATGTATAAGAATACATATAAGAAAATAATATTTTTTAGACTTTTTGTCTGTCGTCTGTTTGTACCCGCTAATCTCTGAAACGGATGGATGGATTTTGACGGAACTTTTACTAGCAGACGGCTAATTTATCACGAAACGGCTTAGGCTACTTTTATTTTATTTTGTTTCAGATTAAGTTACCGGGATTAGAATTTTGTTTTATGATTGTGTTAAATGAAAACGCGGACGAGAGTTGCGGGCACAGCTAGTACTTAATAAATGCTTCTACAATAGTTAATATATTAACTTAATATGCTGTTTTTTTGCTGTTTTGATAGTTATCAAATATGCTACTGTACCCTTCGTATACGATTGTGAATCGCATTCGGTAATACCCTAATAACATGTTTTATGAAAGCCAGAGTACGATCAAAGCAGTTTAGTATCACAAACAATAAGTAGAAAAGTTTGTAAACGAAAGTTCCGAACGTATTGCCCGTGACTGACGACTGACATCTAAAGCGGATGACTGATATCCGTGGCGAGCGACTGAAAGCCGTGGCAGGCTACTGACGACTGACAACGTACTGATTCTTAAATAAGCATTCGCTATAAAAATGATAAATAAAATTTATATTTCATATTAATCTCGTTCCCGCCACCGAGCGATATTTCTTTCTTGAAAAATTTGACCTCGTTACGCTATGAATAAGTATATTTTTTCTTTAAGAATTGTACCTTTTTATGGTACCGTACCCAAAGGGTAAAAATAGTACCCTATTACTAAGACTTCGTAGTTTGTCTGTCTGTCCGTCTGTCTGTAACCAGGCTGTAGGTACCTCACGAGCCGCAACACCTAGACAGTTGAAATTTTCAGAGAATGTATTGTTTTTGCCGCTATAACAACAATTACTAAATGCAATAATATAAATATTTAAGGGCAAAATTCACAATAAACGATATTCCTGAACGACTGACATCTGTTGGTGTTACGAGAAGCGATCGATATATTGTTGTCAGGATTTTCATAGATAACATTTACAAAATAGGGGGTCGTACGAAGTACGCCAGTACAGCTAGTTTAACACTTAACGTCATATCAAACTGTTTTTGCGTCAAAGAAGCCTAAAACAACACGAGATATTCAGCAAAGGGCTCCCCGGGGTGCGGCGAGAGGGTGTCACGTTTAAATTTGCAATTCAAGAGAGTCTAACTACGGGACCCCTTATATTTGATAAACAAATGCCAAAGTGACACACCTTAAGTGTCTCTGAGAAGATAAATAGAAGAAAAGACGCGCAGTGAAATGATAAAATTAGCACAAATTTATGTAAAACATAAGTCAAATTTGAATTCAATGTTTATTATCCGAGGGTGGTGTCAAGAACCTCCGAAATTGTGTGTTTGTATGAAGGGAATGGAGGAAGCTATTTAGGGATAAGGATGAATGTTTTTTTTTAATTTTTTTTAAACAATACTTCAAGTAATTATATAACTGTAAAAAATTGCAAAGATGCAAAAATAAGGATATCAATTGACATGGCGTTGACAGTGGATCGTGACGTCACGTCATGGCGTTGCGTTTTCGAAATTTGCGAGGGAATTTCAAAATTACCTCTTTTAAAGAATTAATTTTTTTTTTAAAACTAATTTATAAAAAAAAATTAATTTATAAAAACTTGAATATTGGCAAAAATATTTATGTGGAGTTATATCTTCAGCAATAAAGATTGCACATTATTTTTTGGGCCATATCTAAATCACATGCATTTTCACTATTGTGATACTTTACACTCGATACTCTCTGTCTACCAAGCCAGAGAACTGGTGCGGAGTTATCATCCCCTTTATGGTAAACTTACAAAACTGCAAAAAACAAAGTTGATTCGGGAAGCGTATTGAAACTTTAAATTGGCGCAATTTATTTTTAAAATAGGGATGTAACAAATTCTGCGATAAATTTCAATTCCCAAATCCGCCTGTTTTTATTTACCATGAATGGATTTCTTTTTTATATTTATATAACACGAAACACAAGTAAATGCATATTCGTTACTTTACACCTTCATACATGAGAATTCAAAGGTATTACGCTTCAGCAAACTTCCGAATGTAGTAGTTTCGTAATTTCATAAGAAAACTATTCTACCAATGTGAACTTACGAATCTTTCACATTCATATGTTTGCCGTGAGTCGCTAGATTGTTTCGTTAAAGTGTACTACGATCTCAATATACGAAAATGACAGATTCGTAGGTCGACCGTGGTGCATTTTTTCAAACTTCACATCTTCAACTTCGCTAAAACAACTGATATCAGTCATATGTTAAAATGGGTGTATCTACAAAAAAGTGATTCGCAAGAAATTTATATAACCGTTAGAGATAAAATTTTAAAAACTACATATTTTAAAAAAAATGTCAAATTTATAAAAACTGCAGATTGATGTTATGTGACGATGTGTTTGTATCTAATTATCGGTATTCAATATCCCCGTAGGTGTAGGTAGAGGTACGTATGCACATTTACAACAACACTTACAACGATTAACCAACGATATTAAGTCCCATGATGTGACAGGTGGCAAGTCCGTCGCCATATCGGGCACACGTCCAATCTCAAGAGTAGATTTATTATATTAACAGCTATTTTATACTTATATTCATACCGCGGTAAAAAAATATTTTTGTAGTTGATGAATAAGTAGTACCCTTCTTGAACGAATCCGACTTGCACTTAGCCGGTTTTTTATTTTAAATTATTATGTAGATTTGATTTTCTTGATCCCCTCTCTAAAATGTACGAATCACTGATTCACCTTTTTGTACGTTTTCTTTTTTCTCTTTAAGGCGGAAGGGCCAAGAACGCCTGCTCGTATGCCGGAAAAGTTATAACAAAGGAGTTTAACAAGGGTCGTCAAAGAATGTTAACAAAATAGGTCAACAAATAATATATCTACACTTAATCTTTTATAAGTGGCAAAAATACAAATATTTGTATATGTACATTCTAATATAATAAACGCGAAAGTGTATGTATGGATTTTTGTTACTCATTCACGTAAAATCTTTGCATGAGAATAACACATAGGCTACTTTTTAACCGACTACATTAAAAAGAGGTTTTACGCAATAAGTATTACAAGCCGGAAAAAAATTTGCTCTTTGAGAGTTAACTCAAAGCCGCGGGTGGAAAGCTAGAGTATAGTTGGTAATATCGTGTAAGAGGTCTATTGCCTCTATGGTCTAAGGTATTCGGTGTTCGATTTGGACGCACACGATCCCGGGTTTAACTCCCGGGTAGGCAACTTGTTCTTATGAGTTTCAGTTTATCTAAAAACATTGCCTAAGATTGGATGTGTGCCCGATATGGCGACGGACTTCCCACCTGATACATTATGGGACCTAATATCGTCGGCTAATCGTGGATGCATATATATTTCTGCTGCCTAGCACTTCGAGGATATAAGGGAGACGTGACTACATATATATTTTTTATTATAAATACACATACATAAAAATAAACATACATTTTTAAAAAAAAAGGAATTTCAGACAAGCCGCATTCGTCAGTTGTTGTATAAAATATGTTTACATTATAAAAACATCGCTCAAATATTTCGGTGTTCTGCCCCCGCAAATAAGATTACTAAAATCCTGGCATTATTCGTGATTTGTTTTCCTGGCCGGATAATTTAATAATACTCACCCTGGATGGATTTGACGATTATTGGAGATTTAGACTAAATATATTTTTCGAAGACCAAGTCAATTCCATCGATTTTTCATAAAAAACCAACTTCACGTCTATTATGTCAGCTGAAAATAAATATCAGTATTTCAGGGTTCGATTGTCAATTCAATCTATTTTGATGTCCACTTTATGATATTATATTACACAAAATAAACAGAAATTAATACACACGTACAAATAATTTAGCATTATTCATCCGTGCGAGTTCGATTTTTTGAAACGAATGAACTGGATATTTATTTGGTAAACATGTTTTTTTTAATCAACAAAAATAAAAAAGCAACATCAGGGCAAAAACTATCTAAAAAATTTCAATAATAAAAATGCATGTTTTTTTATTTATTTTTAACAATACTTCAAGTAACTAATTATTTATATAAAAATATAATTCTTGCAAAATAGTAAAACTATAATCATTTGCGGGTGATGCGATGTGAACATTTTCATATTATGTCCAAAAATGCAAAAATAAGGATATCAATTGACATTGGGTTGACAGTTAACAGTGACGTCACGATTCGTATCGACGATTCGAAATTCTAAAACGCAACGTTGCATTTTCGAATTTCGAAAAATAATTCTTTGAAAGAATTATTTTTATTAATAGAAACTTGAATATTGGAAGAAATATTCATGTGGATATATTTCTTCAACAATAAAGTTTATACTTCCTTTTTTTGGCCATATCTAAATCACATGCATATTGCCTATAAGCAATCTATAAAAAAGTTAAATGTATTTTTGTGTGTGTAAAGCTGCTGCGAATCGCTAGTCTCTCTATAAACGTCAACATGGAAAGTTCCATCGTGCCGGGTCTCAAGGGCTACTCTAACGTGACAACGGGCGGAGGCCCTTTTAGAACGTTTTTTATCTGATAGGATATAAACGTTGTACGCAGAATACTAATACAATGAATTTATTTCGACTTGGATAAAAAATGTTAGGGCATTGTATGTTATCACAGAATTACTGTTTTGAAAATTTCTATCGGATTATTGTAATACAGTGTAAAAGAAATAGTTTGTGTTTAATCGTTTTTTAAGAATGAAATATTTATGTTTCATACATGAACCTATTACTATTTTATACATTTCTAAAGTCAAATTAAAAAATATATAGCCTAAGCCGTTCATTATTACAGGAGCTGTCTGCCAGGGAAAATCTCCTCAAAATCAATCAATCAAATCGATACAGCAGTTTCAGAGATTAGCAAGTACAAACTGACAGATAGACAGACGAAAATTCTAAATATTGTTGCTTTCGTATATACTTATGGTCCTTGTAAACATAAATTTTATGCATTAAGTAAACAGCGGTTATTTTAATATTACATACAGATACTCCAATATTATTTATTTGTATAGATGTATAAGTACAGTACACTTGACTTGTGTGTCTGTCTGTATGTTTATTTGTACCCGTTTGTAGATGTGTGCTAGTAGGTATATCCACAATTCGTAAGTCCAGTAGATATACTAGAACACGCACGATTAGCCAAGGTACTAGGGCCCATGATATGATAGGTGGCAAGCCTATCACCACTTTAAGCACATTTCAATCCTGGGCATTGTAATGTTTCCTCAGAACAATTTGAAAAACATTTAAGAAAAGTTATCGGACCTGAGAATTGAACCCGGCTCTTTACGCCTTATAAAATAAAACAATTGAACAAAAATACGGACAAAGCTAGTATCTCATAAAATAAAACAAATTTTCCATCACTTTCATCACTGATAATACTTTTCCGTGTTGGGAATCGATTTAAAGATACGTCCCGTCTAATGTTATTAAAAAAATTGTCTTAACCCCTATCCCTGTTTGGACCCCAGAGTACATTGTCGCTAAGGGCTCCGTGGTGGTACCGTCGCCTATTATACTTTGTATATATTCCACCGGTGAGTTTTCCGAGATTTATGATCCACATTCATTTAACCTTTGTTTTGCTTACATTATGTAAAGTCTGTCGGGTATTTTACATATTATGTATGTACAATAAAACTTTGTACGCGGCTGCTGTATTATCTGGGAATGTTTGATTTAGACCCTAAGGGATTGTTCCGCTGATCAAATTTGGTTGTATTGTTATTTGTGATATATTATCAACTAGCTCTTGCCCGCGGATTCGCCCGCGTGTGACTATCTTATAAACAAAGTTTAGGCAATTGTTAAATGAAAAGTAATCGGTTATATTTATATGTCATCAAAACATTTCCATACAAATATTTACCCCCCCCCTCCCACTTTTGTAGTAAAAAGTAGCATGTCCTTCCTCAACGTCAACTCTATCTTTGTACCAAATTTCCTCAAAATCTGATCAGTGGTTAAGGTGTGAAAGCGTAACAGACAGACATACAGACAGAGTTACTTTCGCATTTGTAATATTAGAACGAATTATTTATAGTAAGCCAAAGCTTCTATTTTTATTCCTCCAGCTAAAAACCTTTATCACTATAATTAATATGTCTCCCAGAAATCTATACAAAAAATAAAATTGGAGTGTCTATATGTAATATCAAAATAACCGATTTTTACTTTCACTTGCTGATGTAATGAAGTAGCTTAGGCTACAAAATAAAATAATTACATAATAACGCAGACGAAGTCGCAGGCACAACTAGTTATTTAAATATATTTAAGCAAGGCTTAGTAGTACGATTCAATTCACTATCAGTGCCATCTATTTATTGTTATATTAAATACTTTAACACCAGTCATTAGCAATATATGTATTTAAAGCTTTTTGAAAATTCGTATGCTAGGTCCAAAGAATTAAATTGATTATTTATTGATAGACTTAAACTATAATATCTATTGATGTTCGGATATTGTTGGAACAAAATTTGATAATGTAAAGACCATTCGCGTAGATACGGGCGTCCGTGTACGTGGTACGTGTCAAAGAACACCACTACTTAGACAAAGGATGCCGCCGTGAAGACAAAGGAGCCGAACGCGTATATACCGACACTATCTAAACGGGTGTACTTTGATTAAGTCGTAATAGATATTGCAACCGTCATAATACAAATCAACGTAATAACGCACAAGTAGAAAGCTAATATTTGTAATAATTTTAAAGATTTAATTGGACCATGAATAGTGCACGAGTAGTTGCACGTAGACGTCCTAACAGCATCGCATTAAAAAATGATTTCTTATTTATTTATATAACACTCTATTGCACAAAATAAATATCTTCACGCCCACATTCCTGAAAATATAGGCAGAGATCCATAGGTAAGATTAACCGACTACATATTTAGGTCCCATAATGTGACAGATGGCAAGTCCGTCGCCATATTGGGCACAAATCTCAGGTTTCCTCACGCTGTTGTCCTTCACCGTAAGAGCGCTAGAAATGACGGGCTCTGAACCTGGAATACCGAAATGGAAGTTGGAAGTTTCATTAGGCCACCGAGGCTCTAAATTCCTCTTGAGTACATGTGTTTTTACAAGAAAAAATACATGTTAACAAAAAAGTACACAAGGCTAGCTTAAATTTGATAAAAGACGTCATACAAATAACATAGATAAGAGAAAAGCACCAATAGAAGTACAAACTAACCTACTTTATAATGATTAAAAAACTAAAAAGTAAGTATTTACATTAATTTTCATAATAATCGGTCCCCTAGTTTTTGAGTTCACCGATGACATATAGACAAACATTCATTGGTGGTGATAGACAGTTAAAATTTTCGTAGATGATGTACTTCTACTGTCGCTGTTATAACAAATACTAAGAACATAATAAATGTATATAAAAAGATGTTCCTATACAATAAATTTGATAATGTTGCCATTTGTTTTATTTTTTTTTGTAAGGTTGCATATATTATTAGCTTTCTAAAAATGATGTGTCTTATTTACTTACTTTGCGAAAATTCAAGACAAAGGTATGTACAAGCGACCAACCGAAGACGTCGTTACTCAAGAAATAGCTCCAGCGAAAACATTCGAATCACAAAACATTTCAGCAATATTTTTAAAAGGTTTCGCTCATCTCGATAATTATTTTAAAAGTACACAATGTTTTTTTTAATTCGGTCCACCGTTTTCCTCTCAAACCAATGTAAATGTTCAATTTTCAGACTTCCATTTTTAGGGTTCCGTCCCAAAGACACCGCAGTCAGTATGGTTGGCAACAGAAATACATCATCTGAAATTTTGATTAATATCGCTCAACAACAAATACTGAGAACAGAATAGAAGTAATATATAAAGGGTGCTCCGATACATCAAACGTGTTTTTTCACCATTTTCATATTATGTATATAATGGTACGGAACCCTTGAGCCGCGAGTCCTACTCGCACTTGACGGATTTTTTTCGGAAATACAACCCAAATTTCTTAAATGAGGGGGTGAAATTTTATATGGGACTTATTGCAGTTCGCTTCCGGGTTATAAATCGGGAAACGTGTTATCCGAATTTAACTCAGGGTAAATAAGCCACGGGCAAAATCTAGTAAGGAAATAAAAAGTCATTATTAAGGAGTCGGTCTCCCGCTAACCGCTGACGAGCGCACTCCCAACTTACAAGTGCCTTCATCGATCCACATTACTTAAAGCGTCCCGAAACTTCGATATTCTAAAAAGAGCGATCCCGCAAAAGTTCCCGAAGTACAAACAAAATTGAAGTGTCCCAATATACCGTGTGAGCTTGATCTCATCCATCTCCTTGTTAAATAATAATTTAAATACACTTGTCTTGTTGAAATTTCTAAGTGGTTTAGTGCTTTAGATTCGCGTTCCAGTTAGACCACCATTTACCGATAAGTTTTTTTAACATACATACATTTTCTGCATACTACGGTGAATGAAGATATCATAAGAAAACTGGGATTCTTAAATTGAAACTTGAGTGATTTTATTTATGTTTTTTTCCATGTAAGTTTTGAAGTGTAGTTTATATAAATACATAGTAGGTACAACTAACTATCATAGCTTGAAACCCGGAATGTAAAGGAACCTTTAAACGTATAATTCATTTTAAACTGGCTTATGGTTTTAATTAGGAAAGCTCAGTAAGAGTAAGTAGTACGACCCTAGGGCAGTAAAATCAAAACTTTCCGCCTGAAAGGTAAAAACTTCACCTTGAGGCCATCGCTAAAGGACATTGTCGAAAACAATGTAGTGTCACAATTAAGGTACTCAAAAAAAGACACACGTGCTCCAAAAAAAAGCATGCTTATAAGCATGCTTAAAACGAGCGTATACTAATTACTGACTAGCGTAACATACTCATTACTAGCAATGTTGTGTCACACATG
>DVZL01001876.1:0-16536 GCA_018236625.1 Lasaia peninsularis
CCGGGAATCGAACCCGCTACACGAGAAAAAAATTACCCTATAACTTTATCATACAGATCGAAAGGCTTCATAGTGAGAATTGAGTGAGGGTATAAAGTCTATTTTATAAATCAAAAATTATCAAAACATAAAACTCTTGCAATAAACATACAAAATAAAAATAAACGAATTGAGAACCTCTTCCTTTTATGAAGTTGGTTATAACTAGAATAATCAACGTTTTCAACATATTAAGCAAGAACTGTGCTCGTTGTCGACACAATCTCACTGTATAATTACGTTTCGATCGCCTCTTAATGCATCGTAATAGCATCAAGCCCCAGGGATACATATGTCCTACAACACATTCGCCGCATTATCTTGGCCACAAAAGCTATTTGCTAGAACGTTTCTAATGTGTTCATATTGCAAAGTATTTTCTTTGTTCCCCATTTATAATAAACCCAATTGACAACTATTAGACTGTTGAAATTTTCATAGATAATGTACTCCCGTTGCCGTTACAACAACAAATACTTAAATATAGCTGGGCTCCCATACAAAGAATAAACCGATACACACAAAGAATAAACCGATCCGATTAAAAGATGTCGCTACCCATATTGAGATCGCGGTAAATACGACGAGTAGTCGCTTGATACATTATCACAACATCATTATTATATAGTTATTTATTTTCTTCAAAATTATCTAAGAGAGACATGATTTTCCTCTACATATTACAGTCACTAATTAATAGGGTTACACTAATCACTCCTATACATGTTTGTGTATAATAATGTTTATGTATTATTATGTTCTATACAAATGAAGTAAATATATAAATGAGCTATACATATAATAAAATTATAACTGATTGCCGACTGTATGTGGACAATTTATTTAAAAAAAACGTAATAGGCAGGCTCTATATACCAAAACCAAAAACAAGAGAACCCAAAACAATGTTTTTTACCTTGTCTTTATATCTGTATGTCTGCACGTCTGCATGTTTATATGTTTGTGCGAGCTAATCTCAGAAACGGCTTAACTATTTTGGATGCAATTTTCAGAAATATGTTGTGACGGTTTTCACTTAACATTTAGTCTATATTTCATTTAAATTGGATAACAAATAAAAAAAATATGTCAATCACGTAATACGTACCAAGTTAAAAAGAGCTCTGTTCTCATATCGAATTTATTTTAAATGGGGTTTAGCTTAGGCTGGAAATGCTTCAGTTAAACGTGACGCAGCCCCTCATGGGGTATATGAAGGGGTATTTTACGGGGGGTACGAAGTTGCGATCATATATAGTATATTAATAAGAGAGAAACTACCTTCAGTAATGAGAAAACACGGTACATTCTCAGATAAAGACTTTATCTATTCCGAATTGTCCTGACGGTGTCTTTAAAACGGATTAACGGATTTCCCAAGGGTGCGAATGTACCATTCGAAACAATGTTTGGCAATGTCAGACTAGGATTAAGGGTTAATATTAAAACACAATAATGATGTACCGAACGGCTCTACAGTTTTCTCTTTCGTAATTTTAAAAGTGGTGGTATAAATACGACAAGGTCACATAGTAGATATAGTTTAAGTACTATACGTTCGCAATAAACTAAACCCGTTCGCCAATCAAATCGCTTGTTGACCAGGGGAAGTCATTCTTAAAAACAAAAGTTTCGCCAAATAAAAATTATAATAAACTTATTTTAGGTACACACTATCTCTTTCCAATAAAATAAAAAAAAGAGACAAAATATTTTACTCATGGGAAATTAGACAGAATACAATAAATTGTAATGTTTTTTTATCTCATTTTTCCGAAGTATAGACTAAATGTCTGTAGAAATGTCATACAAACTAATCTGACGGGACTAAAACTCTTTTGTCTCTTTCTTTTACTTATGTTAAAAGAATATAGCGATAACTTAAAATAAGTTTAGTTGGCTGCAGTAGAATAACCAGCAATATCTTAGTATAATCTTCAAAATCATTATCGCCGTTGGATTATAGAACTAGTGTCCAAGTTCACCACAAGAGTACATCGAGCTCGTTGTACATAGAAGGACACTTATACTAAGCCACTAATCAAGCCGGGTTAAACCAAAGCGATTTCTCGTTAGCACTGTATAGAATATTAGTATTAAAAACATCGACTTTAACATTTTTATCATCGGCATTTGGTAGAATTGCATTGCAAATGCTTACAACATCCCTGTTATATAATAGATCAACGACTATAAAATAGTAATGAAAAGAAATATATAGATTTGTAATGGAGAAAATATGTCTTCGAAGATGTTAATGACGCGTTGGCAGCCAGATACTAAGTTTTCATCTTGTATGACTTTAAAGGCGTTCCTACCCCATTAAACTAAGACACGACAATGGTGAGTACGGACGTTAAAGTGATATGCTAATAGCCAGTGTAAATAGTGCTGGGAAACATATACTGAATTAATTAAAAAATAAAAATATTCACGACAAATCTTACCAATATTAGTCGTACAGAATTTTGTTAGAGTAGAATAGAAAACATTTTATTTTACATAGACCTTACAAGCGATTCTGTGACGCGTCTATATAATTGTAAAATTTACCATCGGATCGGAATGTCGCCTGAGAACTAATTCATCTCAAGATACCTAAAGGTGGTCTTATTGCTTCGGAGCCAGATAACTTTAGGTTTAAGGTATGTACTTCAGTAGGAACTTTGTAATTTTCCGCCCGTGTAGATGTATTTTTAGTCTTAATTAAAATTATATTTAAAGGTTACTATTCTATGTTAGATGAATACAAATACACAAAAGCCATACAAATTTGTTTAGCCGTTCTTGAGTTATATTAATGACTCGAATTTCTTTTATATAAACGTATGAATAATTTAATAGTAAAGTCTTAAAAAATACTTGCAGATGACATGTTTTAAGCGGTCGCTGTTGGCTAATAAAGTTCTAACTTTTAAAGCTTTAATTAAGTAACTTTCACGTTTCAAAGATGTTAAAAAATATAATAAAAAAGCTCCAATGATCCAACTCTATTTTATGTTGAAAATTTGTGTTACATTTTTAATAAAATATGAAAAAATTAATAAATAAATATCACGTTCATATCCCTAAATGGGTAGGCAGTGTTGACGGCTAATCGTAGGAACATATCGTTCTCCTAGATCTAAAGCTCCCTTTAGATCTCAAACGAAAAACTCAAACTCAAAAGTCGAGATTTTTGAGTCATGTATATCACAGAATTCTGTACATGAAGACCTACCGATCAATAAAACAGATTAAATCTTCAACGAACGATTAAACAATAATTCAAGAAATCTAAGTAATTTCGGTATGCACAAACTATCGAACTATTTGAATGTTCTAGAATATTCCGATACTTGAAAAGATAATTAAAATTCGAGTTAGATCTAGGGGTGCGATGTGTACCCATTATTAGTCGACATTATTAGGCCCCATAGCCATATTGGGCACAAATCCTAATGTAGTTTCTCTTCACCGTAAGAGCACTATATTAGAAAAGCTTATTAGTACATGTGGGGTTCGAACCATTACCTGGAATAGAAGTCGAAAGCACTAACCACTATACCAGCAAGGCTGAAGGCAATATTATGATACACGAAATCTTGTTAATCACTAGGCTCTCTTAGTGCTCCAGTAATTATCCCCCACCCGCAGACAAATTATGATGTTAGTTGGGCTACAGACTTGAGTGTATTATATTTAATCAATAAATAAATTTAACTATCTATATACTATAAAGTGGAAACTTTGTATATTTGTAACGAATAATTTTAACCCGGCGAGCGCAGTTGGGTCAAATTGAGCCGTGACATTTTGAAAAATGAATATTTTTGTGCTACGTTGCCATACTTTTCAGTAGCTGGAGCTAACAGTCCCCTCTCCCTGCGGGAGTTCCGGCTGCAACGGTGGATAGACGCGATTTAACACGAAAAAGGTAAATATGACCCAACCATACATTTCATGTCGTAATTTCGTGCCAATCTTAAAATACCCGAATAATTTACAAAAACTTGTCGAAAAGAAATAATCTCGTCCACTTTTGGTTTTCAGAAAGATGTTATGATCTTGTCACACATTCTAAAAAAAGAAAGTGGTTTTATTATGTAGAGAAACAAAAACGAAAAACAAAAATCTGAGATAAATACATTTTATAATGTGACAAATGGTGGAGACGATGTTGCTGATTTTTGTGTTGTGTTTTATCCAATGATTGCATAATGGCAATTATTTTTTATAAATATTGAAATTATAGCTATTTTTTACGGGTCTCCTTGACCCAACCCTACCTCCTTGTCACATATCTTGACTGTGCTGACGCCGGGTTAAAATACATTTACAATTGCATAATCTGAGTAATACAGGCTTATATTTATGGCTAGAAAAAATAAAATATCCTTGCCAAAACTCGGTATCGTATGGTTTACAATGAATGTAAAAAAAAATAAAAATTTCTTTCGTCGCATAAGCGAAAACGATTTCTTTTGTTGATATTTCAATGTGACCAATCTTGTAAAACATGATAATCAAAAATCATTCGGATTTGGCAGATTTATTGCGGAACAAATGTACAAAAAACATAACGGCGAATTTAGTACGTCATTTTTTTAAGTCGGCTAAAAAGCGTACAACAAATATTTGCTAAAAGCTATCCTCCATGACCGAACTAATATCATTTGAATACCGGGACGCGAGGTTCAGCTGGAAAGCAACCGCATTCGAAATACAAAAACATCTGGGAATAAGCTCAGCGCATGTGAATTTACGGTTGCTATAAAATTCACCGAACTCGGAATAAATTTACTTCAATTTGATTGTGTTTAATACTTCATCTGTTAATACATTCGTTTCATTACTAGATCTATCAGACCTCTTGCAGAACTTTTGTATTGTGCGACGTTGACTGCGTGTTGACTAAAATCTTGTTGTTTCACTCCTCGCGGGATAAATATATATATTTGCCTCTCCAACTGCAATTTATTTTCGCCAAAAGTGGGGACTATTGTTTATTAAATTAAATCCAATTATAAAAAATGTAATATAAAAATAAATGCAAAGTAATAAGATCTTCACATGAGATATTTCATACGAAGAAATTATTTATTAAGATTTTATGCCTTTTGAAATAATGTTTTAATTATATTCTAAGTTATTAGTTTTACAATTTGATTTATTATAGTTTATTTTACATGATATATTTTTATATTATATGTTTTTACAATAATTTGACATAATATAATAAATAATAATCCCCTACTTTGAGCGAAATAATTTGCAGTTGGCATCCCTACGTTGTGGTTTGTTTATGTTTGACATTTATTATTTGTATACCTTCAGTAACCAACTAACACTGAACTATGTGTAGAATTAATTAAATTTATCCGTCTCTAGTTTAACAAGCCCTGATGATGCTGTAAAAAGTGAAACCGGTTAGCTAAAGTGTGATGTAAAAATAAAAAAATACTATGGAATAGTACAAATGTGTGTTTTGAAGGAAAAGTGTATATTATTATCTTTTTTAAATTCCAAGCAACAGTCACTCAGAAGTATTTTAATTACATTAAAAATTATAGACTTTAATGCAAACAATTGTGATTTAAAGCAACTACTAACTGCCGAGTAATTCAATAAAACACATTAACCAAAACAAATGTCGGTCTTAGGAAAATAATGGCCCATTACGACTGACCATTGGTTTAGGTTATGGTAACATATGCGCTAAGTAGTATTATTACTATTTGCAGTTCTTTTAATATATAGAAAACAAGCCCACAAACCTGTCTGCGCCAGACGTAAACATTCAGATTGGAATTTTGAAAAATATTTTTAAACTTATTTACTTAAGTGATATTAAAACATCCAAAATAACTTTTAATATTTGAACTCCTGAAAAAAGTATATAAGTTCGACGTGACAGTGTATCTGTGTGTGTGTTTATCTATGTAATTGTAGATCCTATGAGAATGGATCGATTATAATGCGGGCTAACATTACTTTAACTTTAACATGAAAGCTAACATGATCGAGTTAGTTCTTAGCTACAATTGATAAAAATCTATTAAGGCGTTTAAAATCATCAGTTCATTTGTTGCCCGGTGGCTGGGGTTGTCCCTCAACAGTTACCACCGGTGGTCTATTTGGTTATAGTTCATTTTGAAACTATGCTTTTAAGAGCTGCCTGGTAAGGAGGCGGATTATAGGAGGCTATTCTACATTGGTTTCCCGGGATCAGCACGGGGAAAAAATCGAGTATTTCCACTGTGGCGATAGGTAATATATATAATATATACCGTACTGAAATATTTTTTACAAACATTTCGAACTAGAAATGCGTTCTTTTAAAAATGCATTCTTTTTAAAATTCGACCCTCAAAGGAATGAAGTTTGTATGAACTAGATAACTATTAGTACAAGGTAAATGTCTTTAATGTGCGGGTGTAGCCGTGGACAAGTTTATTTTTCCCGCGACTTTGTCCGTATTTTCATTTAATTATTTATACACAAAACACGGGGCCGCGCGGCGTCGCGTTCAACGAAATTTCCAGCCTAAGCCGAACCCCAATTAGTATCAGTCCGATAGGATAATAAAACTCTTATTAAAATGGTATATATGACGCGATTGACATAAATTCTTTTCCTTTCTTTTTTTTAACTGATTTGAATGAAATAAACAGTAAATATTAAGTAAAGGCCACCACAACATGTTTATGGAAATCAGTTAAGCCGTTTTTGAGATTAGCGTACACAAACATACAGACAAACAGATAAAGTAAAAAAACATTATTTTGCGTATATAAGACCCGCCCATTTTGTTTTTTTTAAATAAATGTAAAAAAAATGCACAAATAGCAGTCAATCACAGTTTTATAACATTATTTAAAGATCTTCAGGAGAGTCACCCTTTGTTATAAGATTCTTTGTTAAAAGATTTTAAAATATTCTCTAAAGAGAATAATTTGAAGATCTCATAAATAACCCCGACTTTCTTTAGGCATTACACAGGGGAATTACTACTAGACATGTTGCTTATTATTTTTTCATTTTCAAGAAAATTGTCGCAAAAGTTACACTTTTACTACAGGGACACACAACTTACAAGTTGGTTATTTTGGTAAGTTCCAAGTAAAATGTTCTATTTTATGACTTAGACTGGAGGATTTGTGAAATATATCTAGGAATATCCTGTTTTATTTATTCTTAGACCGCTCGGAACAAATGAATAATAGGACTTGAATAATTCAAATGTTTTCAGGTCTGCCATTCGGGACTTGGTTATTTTTATAGCTGACAGCTTACTCGTAGTAACCCTAAGCTCACCTGATGAAAAGTAAAGAAAAGATCGAAGGTGGATACACAGTCAACTAAAAGATACCTTTTTACGCTACCTTTAAGGAAACGCTTAAATTGTAAGGTTCTGGAAATAGCTTCCCAGATAGAGTTCCAATTTTTAGCCGCTCCGATAACAAAAAAGGTGCAAATATTTTTGTCCTTTGGAAGGGGATATTAGCTAAATATGGGTAGGCCCTAATATCCTGCAGTACGTCTTGGTTTACGGCTGAATAATGAAGCTGGCGGATTTTTCAAAGTATTGACAACGTATCTGTAATACTCTTAGTGATCACTTGCCCATTTACAACCTCTTCTATGACCAAAAATTTTTTTGTACCTGCGCACAGCACCGAAATGTATTTAGTAGAAAACTAAAAGACTAGCAACATTGCGACAAAGTTGTAGGTCAAGCAATTTTGTTTCAGCTTTATTCATTAATCTTTCAGCACGCCGATCTAAGCCAATCTACTGCATCCAAAGATGCAAGTTGGTGCTTAGGTTCTGCTATACACTTAGATAGTAGCTGCAGTACTTCATGCATGATCTGACCTGAGCTTGACATAACATTTTTCTATGAGTGATGTAGCACCTAACCGAATCCTCAAACATTTTGCATTTTTCCTCAATAAAAAGGTATTTTTTAGCTTAGTGTGCTTCTATCTTTTACTTGTTCTTCACTTTCTAGACGGTGCGTTGAGGGTCGCTGCTTTTTTAGCTATTAATTAAAAAAATCCATCAGCCCTTCTTCGTCCACTGCTGGACATAGGCCTCCCCTAATCGACGCCACACCACCCGGTCCTGTGCCTTCTAAATCCAGCGGTTTCCTGCCACCTTCTTCAGGTCATTACCACCTGGTTGGCGGCCTATGCTCCTTTTGCCAATTCGTAGTCGCTAATCGAGGACCTTCCTTCTCCAACGGTTGTCGGCTCTTCGAGCTAAAAAAATAAATATACTCAAATATTATCCTCCCTATGTGCTATTGTTTGCCTTGTTGTCCTGATATTATATAAACAAAATTAAAAACTTTACAAAACTCCCGATATTTGCTTGGGTTTCGTAGTAGGAATACGCCAGAGCTACTTCTCCTACACTTTTTTTCCGTTGGGGGTTAATAATAAAAATATTCAGCGCTTTATGCGAGTTGAAATAAAAACGAGAATCTCGCAGTTAAATCAGACGTTATTTAAAATTCCATTAGGCTGATTTCATTTGCGAGTAAGACGCAATAACATTAACATTTTGCATTCTTTAAGCTTTAAACTATATTTATTACCAGCTGTACATGCGTCTTCATCTGTATTTTTATTTAATTATTTTATTATATACATTTCAAAAATTAAATTTTAAAATAAAAGTAGCCTAAGACATTCTGGAATGGAATATGGAACATTCTAAGACACATCTGGAAATTTATAAGCAAATAGTTTTGCAACCGATACATATAATTTATTTATGTCTATTAATATGAGACAGTGCCAAATTCGCAGGATCAAATAGTACAAATAGAAGTTACTCCATTCCATTTTGACAGAAGTAGACAAAGGTATAATCAGTAAACTTATACATTAACAATTATCTAATGAAGTTTTGTCCTGTGATGTAATGAATTATTAATTTTTGACCTATCAATTAAAAGTTCAAATAAAGGGGAAGGACGCTGGCTAATGGCTTGCTTTAACAAGTACCTAAACCAGCTAGTACAAAATAATCTCCTAAAGGTTGACCTAGCAGAAATTGGGAGGATTTGTAAATTTATTAATAATATATCGTCCTTATTAATAAGTAAACTACACACATTTATATTCCAGATAAAAACTACGTTTGTTACAAGCTGCAAAAATCACTGCACAAATTACACGAATTGATTTAACCCTAAAGTAAACAGCCTTCTGATGTTATGGATTAAAAACAAGGGTATGAATACAGAGAAATATTTAAATAGATACAAGAACAAATTTAATAAGTTTTCATATTCGGAAATACAAACATATATTTATTACACAAATGCCTGCTCCTGTCGGGATTGACCCCGAAAAACATGAATGATTAATGTCTGTAGGCGTATACATTAAATACTCGACCAAAGTGATTTATTTCTAAATCCTCATTAAAAAAATAAAAATTCCAAAATGAAAGTCAATGTCTCTAAATTCATAGCAGGGTGTTAAATCATCTGACATTTAAATTTATCACTTAAATATTAATGTTAATTAAGGGATTCTACACTTTAAATTGAATTTCACCATCAAACTACGTAGCAGCTTGAAATTTCAACCATTAACTTATTAAAATAATTCATTTCTGACTCATCAGCCATCCATCTGTCGTAAATCTCGCAACTGAGATATTTAACTGTTTCATTAAATATTTTACAATTCGCATAACATGACATAATCCGTAGGTTGAATGTGTATTTTGTCTGTGTAAAATGTCAGTATTAAAGTTCTATGTAATAAGAAGAAACCGAAATCCATTTTCTTTTGTGTAGTATTAAATACAGACTATTAGATATGATTGGTGTAAAAAAATACGCTCTCAGTGTCGGTGATAGCAGTTAAAGTTAGAATGTTGAAAAACTGATGCAAATTAACTAAGCAATTAACTTTGCCGAATCAAAGTGCCGTGAATCTTTCACCACCAACGACCGTAATACGTCTATTTTAGGGTTCCATTTAGAAAAGTAAAAACTGAACTCTATTGTTAAAAATCCGCTGCTTGTCTGGCTATCTGTCACCAGGCTGTGTTTCTTGAACCGTGATTACTAGACAGTAGACAGTAGTAGTGAAAATATTCACCTATAAACACCATATGTTCTACCATGACTGTAAAAGTGTATCTATTTTGTCTTGAATTAATGTTTATTTAATATTACTGTAAATTCTTTTTCTAGAGAGTAACTGATGCTGGTCCTTGAAAGAGTAAGTGAATTTGTAGGGTCCTCCCGATCTACAGGAAATCATATCTTGGTAGCGCAATAAATCATGGAGCAATGACATTAACTCGACAAAACCAATATAAACTCTGCAGAAATTGAAACCAAAGCCAATGACAATAAACAGATCGCTTGCACGATAACGAGTTGAAATTTGCCATGTTCATGTTAAATGACATATTTGAATAGACAAAGCTATAATCTTTATTATAATGAAATACGGGCGCTGGTTCTGATGCACATCGCCTAAATAAAACTTTTAAGTTTATACTTTTTCCAATTCAATAAAGGAAATAGAATATTTTAGTCACGTCAATTTAGTGAGGACATTATCATGTGTATAGCTTTTAATAGACAGACCCTGGATGACCGAATTTCGCTCGATGTTTGGTTAGTACATTATTTTTTTTTGAAATTATAATTGACATAATTTACAATGTTTTTCTTGTTTCTGTAAGACATCCAGGAATAGTTTTCTCACAAAAAGAAGGAACTCAAAAAAAAAAAAGAATCAAACGGACTGGGTTTTGAACCCGGGATTACGCGTATAAGGCGCCCGATTTCCCAACTGAGCTATACTAATTTGACAAATATTGGCGAAATTTAGCTTTGTATTGTAATAATATAAATTTTTATTCCATGAAAATACGATTAATAAAAGAAACCTGAAAAAAAAAACCTAGCTAGATCGATTTATCGCCCCCGACACCCCATAAATATTTTACATAGTAACCGAGAGTAAATAATACTCTCAACTTCCGGCGGTACGAAGTTCGCCGGGTCTGCTAGTTAGCAATATAATACTAACTTTGTTTTGGATGTTCTATAGGTGATAGTCGGAAATAAATGACGATGAAAAGTAAACACAATTAGTGAGTACAGACGACATCACGCAAGACGGGTCAAAGACCGATAAGGTCAAGACTGAAAGGGGCTCGGGACCGTATGAAGGCTTTATTGAGGAATCACACGCTTTATTACTGAAACACAGGTTGTATTAAGGAAACACACACTATAGTAACGAAAGAAGTTTCATAGAAAAACAAAATTTTAAGTAACTTTAATTTGTTCTTTTCAATCTCGAAGAAGCAAACGACTGTCCCGAAGACACCATAGATGTTAACGTTGCGTGCGCTCGTGTATTAGGCTATGTGCAAGTTTACCGACTACCCCGTTTTCCAAACTGGAGCATAGCAATGTTATTAAGGCGGCAAAGAAAGGGACGGAAACGAGTTGCAGATTTCACAGAAGTCTACCAACAATAGTCTTGTTGGTAGTGATCGTGTTAATGCTCGTCTTTTGCGAGCTGCCGAGTAGGAAATCAGATAGTCTATTTCACACCAAAAGATCCAACACTGGGGCAAATATAGTTTTTTAACGCATTCAGGTAGTCCAAGTTCGTACCCCATAAATTAGCCATATATACCGATGAGTTTTTCTTACTTGTGTACATTGTTCGCTTCGTGAGGAAGCCCGGATTCATTGATTTGGCAACCCGGATTTGGCAACTGCATCAGTTTTTAGATAGAGCCTGTTGTAGACTGATTTGAAACCAAACGCGTACCTTAACAGCTTCAATCTTAGAATAGGGCTAATTCGTATACACGAATCTGGATTTCCATACAAAGTTTTCCTTCAGTTTAGAGTATTCAGAAAATTTAGAAAATCTGAACTTCAGGAATGCAAAATCTGAAACCCATTTAACTAGACTCGGCAACCTAGCAACGGTAGGCTATTACTGAGATTACTTGAAGACAAATAACAATACAATCACTTTCGTATTTGTAGATTTCCTACATGAGACAGCTGAAAATAAATGATGTTAGACAGTAAACACGATTAGCGAGAGTGTACACACGACATCACGCGAGATGGGGCGATAAGGTCAAGATCGAAGGCTTGGGAGCCGCGTGGTAAGGTTTATTGAGGAAACACACGCTACATTAAGGAAACACTTAATCCTTTTCACGAAAATTCCTTGGTGTACTAATAATGTACTGACACATACATATTTCAGCACTTATTTATATAAAGAAATGTACTTCTGGTCCATAAAGAACTCTAACAGATAATGATAGATTTAAAAGTAATTATGGAGATAAAGATAAGGTTATTTTTGCCTTTGAAAAAAAAGGTTTCTGTAAAAAGGTTTATTGAGGAAACACACGCTGTATTAAGGAAATACTTAATCCTTTTCAGGTACATTCCTTGGTGTACTATTAATGTTCTAGCTAGTTTTTCCTGCGGCTACGCACTCATGTCAAACTTATTTAATTCACACTACTTATATTACTATATTACTTATATACTATTTTATTCCCTTAACGGTCGAATTTTGAAATCTTTTTCCTTACTGAATACCTACATCATAAGGTAAATTCTAGCTGTAAGCTTTGTCGTTTTGAATATTACCTGTAACTATGACTTTATTCATGATCTTAGCGATAACCTGTTACTAAAGGTTCGTGTTACCTTTTAAGTGTAAGTTTCTAATTACTGCGCTAAACTATGTTGCCACTTCTTAACAATGGTCTGAAGCTGTCTTATTTTACTGCCCTCCGACGGTTTTACTTACCTTCAGTGTCGTTCCCAAAGTCCCGTTAGTAGATATAGTGTCAGACGATGTGAGGTTTAGTCGGTGTAAGTCCGACGTAACCTTTGCCTTACTCTCGGGACACAAAATCCCGTACCATATAAGGTTTTTGTTTTACGTATATATTTATGGGTACAATAACCTCTATAATATTAAAATAATGTATATATTTTTTTAAATCATGTGTCGTTGGAATATATTGTTAACGCATTTTCAAAGAATCGTATAACAGCTGATCCAGATTGATAGGAACACCACCGTCCTAAAAGATTTCTATATAATGATTTATTTACTTGCCCTTCTCGTATTATTTTAAGATTAGACATCCTGTATATTATATATAGGATATCCTATATATAAATATATAGGATACTTGCAGGAGACCCGACTAAAGAGGTGTTGAGAATATTACAAAACATAATATCATAACTTAGATTTACTTTTCGAACACTCAAAAATTGTTCAAAACATAGTGTACTCTTAGGTACTATTAATTATTATTACATGACAGATGCAATAATAATTAATAGAATATATTATAGTAGCTGTATGTCAATATATCTATTACATTTTCACTAGTCACTATCACTAGCACCTTCACGCCTATTATCCCCGAAGGGGTAGACAGAGATGCGCTAGTATATCCACGACTCGTAAGTCCAGTAGATATACTAGAACACCCACGTCAAGGTTCTAGGGGCCCTGATATGATAGTTGGCAAGCCTATCACCACTTCGGGCACATTCCGATCCCGGGCAATGTAATGCTTACTCAGAAAAATCTGAAAGACATTTATAAGAAAAGTTGCTCGACCTGGGAATTGAACCCAGGACACAGCAGAGGCAATAATAAACTGATTTTAATAGTATTTTGAAAACCTTATATTGTGAAAAAAGGGGATAAAATTACTAAATATTTATTTTTGATAACTAACCAAACTTGTTTTAAATTATCTCTATCTTCTTTTTCACAATCACGCAAATACTAAGTTTATGAGTTGGAAAATACAAAATCTCATCTTTATAATATTGGTATAGGCAAATTAATTATAATAATCAATGTCATCAGAAAACTAGGTCTATTAAAATTTAAAAATTGATGTATCTACTACTTATAAAACTCCGTCATTATACTTTAAAATATCAGCCAGCTTGGTTTTGAGATAATTGCGATCTTCGTTAATTTTGTGTTTTATTAATGAAGCTGGGGGATGTTCGTGATGAATAGCCTGTAATGAGGTTTAATTAGCGCGATGTATTCAGACCTCTATATCTATATACAAAAACTTTATTAAAATAATTATTATACTTAAACTATCTTATGTCCGCGGTATCTCCTTTTGGCGTTGGATTTTAAAAACTCATATTTAGTGAATGCCTACGTTATAAGAGAGATTGTGCAAAAGTTTAAGATTCTAGTCAAGGATTTGGCCTGTGCGTTGATAATGCGTGCATCATCTGGCAGAGAGTTTTGAAGTTTATATCACTACATATTGTATGCTTATATCTTTAAAACTACGCAACGGATTTTGATGAGGTTTTTTTTAATAGATAGAGTAGTTAAAGGGAAAGGTTTTTATTTCTATAACATGTAAAGTATACCCGTGCGAAGTCGGGGCGGGTCGCTAGTCGTTTATATGAAATTTATCTATCTAATATTTTTAAACGTCACAACTCTATCGTTAACACACTAAAATAGTACCAACTCCAGTTTCGTAGACTTATCGTCAGATGGCAGAAACCGATGCTGTGTTTCCAACTGATACATCTTAGAGACCTTCAAGAAAAGAACACGCTCATTTCTAAAAGGTCAGCAACGTTTCTATAATACCACTTGTATTGTGGGCATACTCACTTACCATATTCTGTAAATAGTATAGAAAATATTTTATTTCACATAGACCTTACAAGCGGTTGTATGACTTATCCCAATATAGGTAATTCTAAAATTTGAGATCGGATCGGAACGTGGCCACTCATGAGAAGATCCGGTCAAAGATACTAAAAACCTTGATTCTTCACTTTGACTACATATTATAAAACAACGTCATTGTCTGTCCCGCTGTCCCGCTGTCTGCCCTTATGTATATTTAGAACTTTAAAACTACTTAACGGAATTTGATGCAGTTTTTTATTGATAGAGTAAATTAAGAGGAATATTACTCGTGTAAACTTGGGGCGAGTCGTTAGTAATATGTGATTAAACAATTTTATCACTTTGTAGTCACACTTCGGGTAATTGTAAGAGTAATTGTCGTGGAATATCAACCTAGGTCTCTCCGAGTACCAACAGTCATCTACATTCACGATGTATATGTGTTTTGTCAATATTTCATCATTCATTCTTTCCACTTGACCGAACCATCTGAGTGTGGTCTTTATCATTTCTACACCAACACTTCTATCAAATGACTCTAAATGTTTTGAAAAATTTAGCTTTAATTAAAAGAGCTATCAGTTTTAAAAAAAGGATAAGACGTTCATCCGTTTTAAAAAGTGGTAAAAAGTAATTATTAAATGTATTTGCCAGTATAAGTAAACACTCGAAGGGTATGATGACAACTGCACTTTTACTGCATTTTATTAGAACTACAAAACGCGAAACCGTTTTCAGGACAGCTAAAAAGCTTAAATAAAACTTTTTATTTTTTATAAAATTAATTAATAACATAAAAACCGGTCCACCATTGCCACCTTTCCTGCAACATGATCGAAGCGAGACATGAAAACAAGTAAGTGATCTCCAAAGTAAGTTAATTTTTAATTTCGATTAAATTTATATACGAAGAGAATCATGAAAATAAAGTTACAATAATGGGCTTACTGTAACTTCATTTTGATGCTTCTTATTACGCAAATCAAAAACTATACTGGATAATTAAAAATATCCTTTTTGAAAATGAGTTAAAGATTGCAATATGATTAGTATATCATTTTGACGCAACGTAAAAGTTTTTTTGCACCATTTTATGGCGTTATTCCCACAATAGACGTTTGCGACGCGATGTCGCAGCGCAGGGTTGTGCATACGCCCTACATAGATGTTTTAACATAATTCAAAAGCTCGAACATTAAAACTTCCTCGATATTTCGTGAGTGTTCAAAGCTTTATAATTTATAAAGTAGCGAAACGCAACGGTAATAATTTGTTTTTTAACCGCCGTTTGTGGGAAAACTTTGCCGAGTTCGGTAATTTAAATTGATTTTAGGAAACTGTTTTTAATCTTTTAAATGAAGTTCTAATGGATGACCATCTATTTTCATGTTCTTTGGTCGTTGGTTTTAGAATTTAATGAGACAGTAAACAAACAGATATGAGATGTAATGGTAAGGGATTTTTTTAATTTTTAATAAATAAACCTCCGCGGCCTAGCGTTACGTGCTACAGACTTCCATTACGGTAGCCTGGGGTCGTAATCCGCCATTTACCAATGAGTTTTTATTGCTTAAGTACTTTCTATGAGTGCTTTTACCGTGAAGGAAAACATCAAAACTCGGGATTTGTGCCAAACAACGTACTTGCCACCTGTCATACTATGGGACACAATAGCATAGGCCAACCGTAGTGCATATTATGTATAATAATAATAATTAATTATTTCAGAAAAAAGTTTACATTAAACATTGAAGGCTGGAGTTATTCTATTAGGCATAAAATGCCTGTG
>DVZL01001877.1:0-16530 GCA_018236625.1 Lasaia peninsularis
CGACCCGGGAATTGAACCCGGGACCCCACGTGGCTAACGGTCTTAACAGGCGACACCTGTACCGTTACACCACAGATTAATTCATATTTATAAAAAAAATGAATACTTACTTCAGTCACTCTTATAAAACCAAACAATTTATATGACGACATTGTCTTGTTCCGGTTCGGAGCATAGGGTAGTCACAGGATAGTGACGCACCTACAAAATCTATAGAATCTACAGGCTACGGATGTCTCTTACCATTGAGAGAGCCGTGTGCGAAAAAGCTCATATTTTAAGAAGCTCAAAATCTCTGTTCTCGTAGCCGACCACGTACAAAAGTTAGGTTGTGATTTATGCAGTGCATAATGACATGTCACTGAGAGAGGTTTATATAAAAACTTGTCTACAAATATGTTCAGTACTCATTGTACAGTGCGTGCGTTGTGTGCCCAATTCTTTGGATTGATATCCACCATCGAGGTAAACAACTATTTTGTTTATTTTAGAGGTCATTGACAAACTTTGACGCAGGGTTGCCAAAAATAAAAAATATATGTCCTTTCACATAACAATGGCGTGAATATAATTTTGAGAGTGGTGAGCACTGACGTATATTCGTCGTGTCGTGTTTTGATGTTGTAATTAGTTAAATATAATGTATTTGGAAAGTTTTTTTTATCTATACAAATGTCTGTTGGTAATATTAAAGTAGCCGCTTTTTATTAAATACGTATGTTACATACATATACCGAAATAACATTTTTTACAATTTTTATTTGCCTGTATATCTTTTTGTAACAGATAATCTCTGGAACAGCTGGACCGTTTTTGACGGGAATTTCACTGGCTAATATCCGATATAGTATGAAGTAACTTAAGCTAGTATTATTTTTTAAATTCAAACGCTGCCGAAGTTACATGTGTAGCTATTTAAATAATAATCGACTCTTCCCTTCATACTTTTTAAGGAACAAATACTTGCACCGTTTTATATTCGTATCATACAAGTTACTTATAACTTCGTGGTTCCACTTTTTACAACACTTATAAGTAAAACATAAATTATTAACGATTTTTGTATTTAGTTAAAATTATTGTTAGTCTTAGAATCTAGGTTTTAGATGCGTGCCTGCAAGTATTTTTTATAAAAACTTATTTGTGAAAGTTTTACCAAAATATCGAAAAAAAAAATTATTTACTTAACAAATCAGAACATGTATATTTTTAAGAGACATTAACAATCAAGCAGCGTCGAAATTAAAATGTCAAGTTTCCCTAATCTGTTTAAAACAACACACTTTAGATTGATATCTGTCATTGAGGTAAACAACTATATTATTATTTTAGACGTCATTGACAACCTTTGAAGTAGGGTTGCAAAAATTATAAGCATTAGAACATAATTTACATTAATTTTAACGCAGTAAAACTTTAATTTCGCTAACTATTATGAAATCGCATAAATCGATAAAATATCGCTAAAAAATACACACATATGCATTATGTAAGAAGCGGTTATTTTAATATTACATACAAACACTCCAATTCATTTATTTGTATAGATGTAGGATAATAAGATATGACCTAACATCACGCGAACGCCTGTTAGAATAAAATAATTTCATATTTCTAAACTGACAGGTCTAAATATGGATCGTTTATAAATATCATATTGAAATTGGTTCATGCTAATTGATATCGGGCGGCCATATTTGATTGACGACCCCCAAGGTCACTTTCGAAGGCAAACGTAGTAGGTACAGAATGTCAAATCGTAATATGTATCTGTGCTCTAATTCATTAAAAATAAGCGCTGTATTTTTATTAGATTAGAAAGCAAAAGCCTCGTAACCTAATGGTTGGAGTTGGTCATTATTACAACAGATAATATAACGTATTGTTCTTGCACAACCGATAACAAAATTATTGAAAACTTACTCATTCTGTTATTGTTGTTATTACGAATAAGAGTAGAGAAATAGTAAAAAAAGCTTCTCGCTTCTCTGACTACGATTTTATACCTTTTGCCAATTGAAATGATGTCGAATTTGTTAGGTTAACACTATAAGCTAATAATATAATAACATTTTATGACAACAGTACTGAAAAATAAAACAACAGTACAATTCATTATTGGCATATAGCTGTTATTGCCACCTCTACTAAAGGTACGTACTTCGGAGTTAAATTTCGGTAGTCCAGGTTCGAACCCCGCCGTGTACCCATGAGTTCTTCTATATTAAGTAAATAGGTACATCTTGCGCTCTCGGGAAAGGAAAACAACGTGATGGAGCACGGAATTTATGCCCGATATGACGACGGATTTGCCACCTGTCACATCATGGGATCTAATATCGTCGGCTAATCGTGGGTGCATATAACTCTGCCTACCCTTTCGGTGATAGGGGCGTTCCGATACTTATTTATTTTTAACGTAATTGCTTGGAAACAAAAGTTAAAATATGCACCCACGATTAGCCGACGATATTAGACAGGCAACGTTACCTTTCAGATAAACTGAAAAAACTCATGGAGCAAGTTGCCTTGCCCGGTGATTGAACTTGGGACGTCCTCCACGTGTTAGACCAGTCCGACAACATCTATGGTTTCTATAGGCTTCAGTTGTCTCTTACCATCAGGAAACCCGTGAGCTTGTTCACCATCTCATCTCAGAAAAAGATCTAAACTTAATGTTTTAAACAGGAATGATTTTATAGTTTGTTTGTATTGAATAGATTCAGAAACCACTGTACTGATTTGAAAAAATCTTTTACCATTAGAAGCCGACATTCGCCTGATGAACATAGGCTACTTTTTACTGCGGGAAAATTCTTCATTCCTACGGGAAAACGGGTAATGGGAGAAATGGTATAACAATTTTCTACTTTCCTTACTTATCTATTAATTCATATAACTTCTAAATGGCTAAACCGATTGGGATGAAATTTTATATGAATATTACCATGATTTCCTGGATGGTTTAAAAATTCAATTGGACCCGGTAGGTGGCGCTGCTGTCATTATGTCAACTACGATCTAACCGTTCGTAGCCGAGTCGAGCAGCTAGTATTAGATAATTTTTAGAAGTCATCCGAACAAATCAAGGTCAAAACCATCCAGACATATGTGGCGTGACTTCTTAGTGAGAGTCACGATATCTCGTTATCTTAACTCCGTCTGTCTGGCGTATTTTCGGATATCAATCCTAAATACGCTTGATGCTAAGCAGATTATCACCAGACATTGCTCAATGAGTATAACTCGTACTGATAAAATTCGAAATCTCAGATATTACGATCGAAATTCATGTTTAGGGTTCCGAAACCAAAGTGTACAAACACGACCGTCTCAAGAACCTTGATAGTGACACAGTCTTTTGCCGCTACAACAACCAATAATAAAATTAAAAAAAAAATTAGAAGGATTATACTTTTATATCTGACGTTTTTTATAAATTATGGTACAGCTTGTCAACTTGCTTCTGTAGTGTAACGGTACAGCTATCGCCAATTAGGACCGTCAGCCAAGTAGGGTCCCGGGTTCAATTCCCAGTACGGGCAACTTTTCCTTAACATTTTTCAGATTATTCTGAGTAATCTTGACACTGCCCGGGATTGGAATGTGCCCGAAGTGACGATAGGCTCGCCACCTATCACATCAGGCCCCTAGTAACTTTTCTAATCGTGGGTGTTCTAGTATATGTACTGGACTTACGAGTCGTGGATATACTACTACTCGTCTGCCTACCCCTTCGGAAATAATAAGCGTGAAGGTACTATTTTGCACAGCGTGACCAAAGGATACCAACGCACTTGTAATACCTTTGGTGTCTGTAGGCCACAGTGATCTCTTACTGTGATACCATATCCCTAACAGTGTAGGCAGAGGTACATAATATGCACCTTTGATACCCAATATGGCTACGGACTTGCCATCTGTTACATATAGACCCAATATCGTCGGCTAATAGTGGATGCATATACCTCTGTCTACCCTTACGGTGATTTGGGCGTGACATTCTATTTTTATTGCCCACAAGCCAGCAAGCAATAATGAATTAAAACAAAAAAACCCTATTCCGTTGTGTTCTCAGTCTCCTAAGATTTCCTCAATTAATGTAATTACTGAGGAAAATCTTAGAATAAAATAAAAGCCATCTACAACTCATTTCAAAAAAATATCAAAACATAGATGTAGATGTTATAAGTGCGTCGCTGTACTCTGGCCGGGATGTTAGGCCTGATGTGCAAGTCTACCGGCTACTTTACCCAGGGAACACGAAAATGTCATTATGGCGGTAGAAATAAGTAAAGCGGTGGATCCTTACCCGGGCCATTTGCTGCACAGCACTCTACCACCAGTGAACTTGCTAGCAACCTTATTAACGTATACTCGCCTCTTACGAGCTGCCTCGTAGGAAAGTTATTGGTCCATTCTACACAGAGGACCCGGACCAACACGGGGAATGTGTGTCTTCAATTTTAAAAGATTTCCTCAATTTAGGGAAATGTTAGAATGAAATAAGAGGTATCTACTTCAAAAAAATATCAATACAAGAAAACTCCTATTTCGGTGTATCCTCGATCTTCTTATTCAAAACATTTTAGGACTTTATCAATTAATGTAATTACATATTTTAATGTTTAATTAGCTATCACCAATTACTACTGCTTCTATTACTCACTTACAAAAATATAAACTATCAATACATCCTATTTCGATGTGTCTCCTCAATGTTTCCTCAATCAATGTAATTACATAATTTTAATCACCTATCACCGAGTATCATAATAGTATCTACTACTCACTTTAAAAAATATAAATTATCAACACATGAAAACTCTTATTTAGGTGTCCCCAATCTTCTTATTCAAAGTATTAACATTCTAAGATTTCTTCAATTAATTTAATTACAGAAATTTTGAATAACCTGTAACAAAGTACAACGGTGGTATCTGGTTGTCACTCTACAAAAAAATAAAACTTAACACGAAAAAACTCTACTTTGGTTAGTCCCCAATCTTCCTCTTCAAAAATATTGACATTTCAGGCCGCGTATATTCCGCAGTTGTATGATAAATGTTTGTAATAATGACATGAAAGTGTCACTTGGGGTTGGCCGTTGCCAATTTGTGCCACGTATCATGTGCCACTTTAATGGTCATTGTCATTATTAATGATTACTGCCATCCGGAGTGATTTTTTATCACTGGCATTAATGAATAAACATTAATTTTCACATCATTTTTCTTTAAGTTTGGGTTTAACAAATGGATCTCATTATGGTCGCTATCGTGTATACAATACAGATGTCACCGCCGGAAACCGGTTACATCTGATCACAACCGGTTGAAACCGGTTTGTAATCCGAAATAAGACAACGACCAGCACTTGGCGGATAGAAATTAGAAGGCGGTGGTGACAATTTAGGGAATCACTGACGCGTACGGTACCTTATCTGATTGATTACTCAAAATTCTCACATTATTCGTAGCTTGCGATAATATTATCGCATCCTTACGCCAAAAAAAATATAAACTAATTCATTTTTCTACAACACTACCTAAATATAATTGTAAGTGTATTATTTTTTAATAGGACAAACCGTTGAAAAACTCCGCCAATTTAAAATCATAACTTTCAAATTTATCATTTCTTTTACAGGATGCAGACTTACATGATTTTGCTTCTCCTGATCCAACTGAACCTGATTTCGACCACGAAACCTTCACCGACAATGAAAATAGCAGTCATGCACGCGAACGCAATACCAACATCAACACCGAAAACGCTAAGAAAAGCAAAAAACCAGCTACCAATCGCAATACAACTGCAACCACAAATATTCGTCCCCAATCTTCACGTTATACCCATACATTCAAACATACACACAAGCATGGATATATTAACACACAATGTTACTCACACACAAACCCAACTAATTCCAATTTTAATTCCATTCCACAATTACGTTCCATTACACGATTTGACTGTAGTTCCTTTGCAAAGAGTTGCCAAGCCTCATGTAGTTATTCATGTGGATAAAGAGGATGAAGATCCATATAGAAATCCATTTGGAGGTTATGGCGTTGGATGGAGCTTTGGAGGGCATGGTGCTGGACATGGGTTCCATTACTCTTATGGATAATTCTGAATAAATATATAAAATTCAATTCGTTTTATTTGACGTATTGTTAGTTTCCCCGCATTGGTTCGAGTCCTCTGTATAGAAAAGACCAACTGCCTCCCTACCAGGCAGCTGGTAAGAGGCGAGTATAGGTTTAATGGGTCATTTATACATGACCACTAGTGGTAGAGTGCTGTGCAGGAACTCGCCCGGGTAGGCATCCACCGCCTTACCTGTTTCTGCCGCCACAATAACACTGTCGTGTTCCGATCTGGAGGGTAGGGTAGCTGGTAGACTGGCCCATCAGCCTGTCCACAGGCAGCAACGCACCTACAACTTCTATAGTCTCTATTTAATTTTGTGAATTCAAAAAAAGGAATTATATATCGTCCATCATTATTATTCTGTTATTACTGTCTGTAAACTTTATAAACAAACTTCTAAAATTCTAATTGAACGTAAGTTTTTTTAAGGTTCCTGCCTAAATATACCCTATTACTAAAGCTCCGCTGTCCCCAGGCTGTATCTCCTGAACCATTATATCTAGAAAATTGAAAATTTCACAGCTGATATATTTCTGTTGCCGCCATAATAACAAAATATATTATATTATTATGGAAGCTCCCTTGCCATGAACTACCCGACATGACTAATAGATGTCGCTGTCTATATTTAGATCGCGGTAGAGGTATTGTTATCGTAGCTCAATACTTTCTTAGTATAACTTATTCTCTTCAAAAGAATAAAAGTTAATAATCAAAAATGAAATAAAATTAAGTAAAGATTTATGATAACATTATTTTAATAGCCGTTTTAAAGACTATAGATACAGTACGGAACACTTTGTCGAGAGTCTGACTCGATCTTTTATTTTCTTTAATCAAAGAAAGGCTGACAAAGAGACGTATAAGCAAATGGTATGAATACCAGTTTATAAAAAAATAGTAATCGGACGTTGTTTACTTTAACCTGTGATATTTAGCTTTAAATAAAAAAAATAGTGAATATGCTACCTTCTAAAGTGGAACACCACAATAACAAAAACGAAGACGTTTTTTCGTTTAATTATATACAGCCGGGTAAAAAGCTTATACTCCTAGTATTTAACGGCAATGTAGAGTGTTAAGAATTAAAAACTTCCTCCTTTTCGAGTCGGTTAAAAAGATACGGGACACCCGACACTGAAGCGATGACCTTAGTCCTTTGGTTATCTGTTGAGTTTATCAACATTTTTCGAACAATGGTCAAGGTAGTTGTGTGATTTTTATTGATTTGATTGCAAATAAACAAATAAATAACAGTTACTACGGACAAATTTCAAAATTTGTACATAAATAAGCATCTCATCTTATAATTTTTAACATTGACTGGGTGGTAGAGTCTTGCAACGACTCGCCTGGATTGGTACCTTACCTATTCCTGCCGCAATAGCGGCTGTACTCGCCATTGTCGTGTTTTGATTTGGAGGGTAGGATAGCCCGTAAACTTACTCACGCAAGAGGCTTACCATATCAGGTTAGCAACTGCACCATTTCCACCTCTAGTGTCCATTAGCGACGTGTATTTATTACCTTCAGGAAATTTGTCTACTTGTTTGCCTTACATTACCATAAAAAAAAATAGATAATCTAGTTGATTGAACCATACCGGAACAAATAGATTCAGCTCAAAGACTCTAGCTCAGAATAACTCCTCACGACCACCAACAACCGTACCCTGACTTAGCATCAACAACACTACGATGATGCCTCTAAAAAGAATGCCTTCTTCTGCGTAAAATAAGACAACTGCCTTCCTACCAGGCAGCTCGTAAAAGGCGAGCATAGGTTAAATGGGTTACTTCTAACATGACCACTGGTGGTAGAGTGCTGTGCAGCAACTCGCCCGGGTAGGGATCCACCGCTTTACCTATTCCTACCATCACAATGACATTGTCGTGTTCCGGTCCGGAACGTAGGGTAGCCGGTAGACTTGCACATAAGGTCTAACAGCCCGACCACAGGGCAGCGGCGCACCTACAACATTCATGGTGTCTATAGGCCACGGTTGTCTCTCACCATCAGGAGACCCGTGTGCCTGTTCGCCGTCTTATACCATAAAAAATAAACTATAAAAAGAGGAGAAAAAAAGCAAAGCTAGTATGTCTTATTAGTTGCCCCTAAATAAAACTCCGTTCCTTATTCGTCTACTAATAATAAACTACTAAAGATATTATATACGTCATAAGAACCTTGGAAAAACCATTTTAGAAAGGTTACAAATTTAACGACATTTCGCACGAGAAAATAAACCAAAATAACCCGCATTGGTGATAAGTAACTGAGATAAATAAATATCACGCTTATACCCCCGAAAGGGTAGGCAGAGGTACAAATCGCACGCTTAGAATTACAGTGATCGAATTAAAAAAATGCAATTTGCGATAAATGAGCAAGAAAGCATTTAAAAATTAGAGTATTGAATACATTTTTATATTATATCTCTTTCGTGTTTCGCAAAAAATTGGTTTTAACCTGTGAATAAGAACTTTTGAATACACAATTACAATGTAAGCTTATCTTTGTAGTGAAATAGTAAAATACTCGATTTTACATTACATCAATTTTGAGTTAAACCACTTTAACTCTAAGCGTGCGATATGAATCCACGGTTAGCGAAGATATTAGGTCCTATGATGTGACTGGTGGCAAGTCAGGCATAATTTATTTCAGGTAAGATGAAAAAACTCTAGAACAAATCCGAACCCAGGAGCTTGCGTGTCTAAGTCGAACACCGATTTAGCTTGACCGCAGATTTTTTTTATGAGATAAAACAGCGTACCGACCGAGGCCTATAGACACCATAGATGTTGTAGGTGCGCCGCTCCGGACCGGAACACGATAACGTCATTATGCCGGCAGGAATAGGTAAGGTGGTGTATCCCTACCCAGACGAATTGCTGCACAGCACTCTACCACCAGTGGTCGTGTTCGCAGTGACCCAGTTAACGCTCGCCTCTTACGAGCTGCCTGGTAGGAAGGCAGTTGGTCTATTCTACACAGAGGACCCGAAACAACACGGGGAAAAACGACCGCAAATGTAATTAACGAAACTAAATATAAACATATTATGAAAAAATAGAATATTAAAAAAATATATATTAACTATGAACAAATATTAAAATCATTCCGTGTGTATCTATAAAATTAATAATTATTCATATTGCGAAGGGAGCGGAGATGACGGACACATGATAATTGAAAGTTCATTAACAGCGTCGCAACGTCGCATCTGCTGTCAATATATTTTACTCGTAGAACAAGGAGTAGCAAATACAGGGTCAAAATGGAAATGATTTTATTAATATGATAAAGGTATCTTGGTTTAATGTAAATCAACATATCTATACAAATAAATAAAATTGGAGTGTCTGTTTTGAATTTTACTAAATGCATATGTATGTTTACAAGGTAGTACATCTACCAAAACAATATTTTTTTAGAATTTTTGTCTATTTGTACCCGCTAATCTCTGAAACGGCTGGACCGATTTTGACGGGACTTGCACTGGCAGACAGCTAATTTAATACAAAAACCAACGCGACGTCGCAAGGCGGTGAAAGAACTTCGAGTTATCACTTGCCGCTCACGCGTCCACGCACTGTGCAACAGCATAAATTTAACGTGCGCATCTACGAGGTCAAGGACGTTCAAGTTAAATGTTTTTTTTTTTTATCTAGTATTTGTATCTAACTTTATTTAAAACCTACCACCTCCAAAAATTTATTATTAATGCAAACATGTTTATCGCCTTTGTGGTGTAACGTTACGGCTGTCGCCTGTTAAGAGATCCGTGTATTTACTGTCGTTAGCCGCGTAGGGCCCCCGGTTCAATTCCCAGGTCAGGTGACTTTTCTTAAATATTTTTCAGTTTATTCTGAGTAAACAATACATTGCTCGGGATTGGAATGTGCCCAAAGTGGCGATAGGCTTGCCACCTATCACATTATGGGCTCTAGTGCATTAGCTAATCGTGGGTGTTCTAATATATCTATTGGACTTACGAGTCATGGATATACTAGCACACCTCTGCCTACACCTTCGAGGACAATAGGTGTAAAGGTATTTTACTTGTGTTATGGCTGTTTAATATGCGATAATATGTATATATGGATAAATAAATAATCAAATTTTTTTTTATTATTGTACATGATGTTAGCCACTTTCAGATTACTTGTATTTTTTTGTAGATTATTTATGATTATTTTGTATTTCGTTAAAATTTTGGTCTACAATAAAATATGAAATGAAAAATCTTAAATGAGAAAAGTCGCGTTTGTACCTAGTGTTATCATGATAAGAAAATCGCTATCAATGACGAGTACCGTTGGGTACCGTTATAAGGTCGCAGCGAGCAGAGGAACCAGTACCATCGTGGATTCCAACAACGAAGAAACATCCGTCCAAGTATTTTACAAGTATTAATATTAGTGTTTAAAATACCGAGGAATATTTACAGGTAATTATTTTTCCAACTTATTATTTTTACATACATATTATTATTTTTATATACATTTTAAAATAATGTTGTTGTTTTGAATGAATATTTTTGAGAAGTGTTTTAAATTGAATCAATTATGTTAATAATAATAATTTGTTCCAAGAATATGTTATGTGTTTAAAATAATATGTTAAAATTGTATTTAATTTATCAACGTACTATATAGTAAGTACATGCTGTGCACAATTAATTATTCAAACACATTATTTTGTCATATTTATCACTGAACTTGCTAACCCCGTGGATTCGTCTGCGTTTGAATTTAATGAAATTAAAGTAGCCCAAGTTACTCCTTATTTCATCAGCTATCTGGTAGTATAAGTCTCATCCAACTCGGTACAGCCGTTCTCGATAGTAGCCGGAAAAAAGACAGACAAAAATTCTAAAAAAATGATACTTTGACTATGCACCGGGTATGTATAAATATGCATTCAGTAAAGAATGGTTATTTTAATTTCAAAGTCAGAAAACTTTGTTGATGTCATAGTTATTTTTCTAATAATTTTATTAGAAAATCCAAATGAATGCAATATATATGCATGAATTTTTGTATTAATTGCTTTTTCATCGCTTATAAAGAATTATATTACTATTAACAAGCATTACATGCTTTAGTGAACATTTTATTCCGAAAGATTTTATAATTACTAGTCTCTACTAATATTATAAATGCAAAATTACATCTTTTTGTCTGTCTTTCTGTCTGATGATAACATTTTTTATCATTTTTGCCTGCCTATCAGTTTGTTCCGGCTTATCTCTGGAACCTCTAAGCCGATTTTAAAGGGAATATCCCTGGCAAAAAAAATGTAATAAAAAGTGATTTAGGCTACTTAAAAAAAACTACTTTTATTTTGGAAAAAAACGCAGACGAAGCAACGGGCACAGCTTGTGATTTTATATAAATAAAAATTAAATTTTAAAACACATCAAAATAAAAATATAATCATTTAATAAAATTTGTTGTTTGTTTGGAAACAACAAATATTTGTGGTCATTATCTTCCCCGTCAAACCAGTTTTTCGAATCCGTGACGCCGCCATTTTGGATGACACACGTTTGTTTACTAAATGCTAATATCTTAACAAAGTCGCTTCCTGATGTCTTTCCCTATCTTTAGATCTTCAAAACTACCCAACCGATTTTGATGCAGTTTCTTTAATAGATAGAGTGATCCAATAGAAAGATTTCGCGGCCACTAGTCTATCAAAAACATGATAAATTTATACCTTTCCACACTTCCAAAATGATATTATCAAATAAAATAGGTACATTCATTATAAACTAGGTATTGCCCGCAGCTACGCTCGCGCATTAAAGTCTGGAATAGAAGGGATAAGTACGATTTTGAAGCACGAGATTCGATTCCCGGGTTGACATTGTCCTATAGTCAGTTCTTATAAGGTTTTCAATTTATCTACAAAAACGTAACATTGTCTTAGGTTGGATTTTGTGCTCGATATGGCGATGGACTTGTCACCTGTTACGTCATGGGACCTAATATTGTCGGCTAATCGTGTGTGCATATGTACCTACCTATATGGGCGTAACGATATTTTTAAGGGTCATTGATGGACTCTGGTACAATTCCCTATCTGTGTTTGTCTTTAGTGATTGATTGCCAAAAAAATAGTATATTTCATCACTAGGGTATAAATAAGAAACGCCTCAGATCTCAGGTAACTGACAATCATGTGACCGAGGATTTCTTTTAAAGATTCCGTACCTAAAAATAAAAAGCGGACTATGTTACTAAGACTCTGCTGTCTTTCTGTCACCAGGGGGGTTAGAACGTACACTATCGTCTCGACGCGATAGCGTCGTTTTACGCGATTAGAAATGTTAAAGTCAAAAATTTGTCCTAGGTTTTTTTGAGTTTGACATTTCCAATCGCGCAAAACGACGCAATCGCGTCGAGACGATAGTGCACGTTCTAAGGGGGCAGGCTGTATTTGTATTTTGTAAAGTTAAAATTTTCACAGAATATTATTTCTGTTGTCGCCATAACAACAAATACTAAAAACAGAATACAATAAATATATAGAGATTGCAACCATAAAACTAACGTAATTTTTACCGTTGTTATAGATGACGGTATGGACCCATTAGCGCGCGACTCGCACTTTGGCCAGTTTTAATTATTTCCCCAGATGTGAATCTTCTTGTTGGATGAAGTCGAAAAGTGTCAATTTTATATAGCGTAGCGGGCAGAAAAAAGATAATTTTCGCCCAAAGGTAAAAAAAATCTTATCGCAGTTTAAACCGGGGCGACTCGTGTAAAAGTTCCGCCCTTGACCTTCGCGTTGTAAGGAGACCACAAACAAACCGCATCTTATCCGACCGACGCTCGATCACATGTGTGTATTATTTATTTATATGATCTTTGCCATTCCGATTTTCGGACTCTTGATCATGAATTACGTATTTGTTTATGCGTGATTCAATCAGAATTAAATAAGAAAGGGCATGTACCGATGGTTTGGTCATGTGGAAATAATGAAAGATGAAATACTGACAAAGCAGATATACAATGCGAATGTGGATGGATGTAGGTATCCGGAGAGAGCTAGGTTGACATTCCACGACCAAATAGCTCGAGTATTATCCGAGGGTGGCGTCAAGAGTCACAACCAAAGTGTATGCATAAAGAGAAAGATGAATGTGGAGATAGCTAGGCAAGTATGTAGGGATCGTGACATTTGGCACTCCATACTCTCTGCCTATCCCGCAAGAGACCTGGCATGAAGATATATTGTTGTTGTGATTTAATTGAAGATATTTTTTATATCCACAAACTACTGTTCATATCTCGCAGAGGGCTTCAACCAGGCCTTCGGGCTGCCATATTGGTATTCCAGGTACGAAGGAAAACATCGTGAGGAAACCCGGATTCACGTATGTAAATTCAACCCAATCTAGTGTGCCTATTTTATCTTCTGGATTTCAAAGGTCAGATGGCAGTCACTTTGCGTCAAAACTGACGCCCTTCCCAAATCCTCTAGATTTGGTAGCTGACCCCAATAACATTTGGTCTGATACGGAATGAGGCCAAGGCGATGGAAGCAGTCCGTTAAGGGTAGACAAAAGAAACTTGTCTCTAGTTGTGAAATACTTGACATAGTATGAGTGAAGTGAGATGCAACATAATTATATATTTGACGAAAATAAGTAGTGATAACAAAGTAATAATAGAAAATATTAAGTGATAAAGTGGATAATCGTAGGGGAGCTCAGTAAGCTAAATGTCTCGTCACTCGAGTGTCATGGAGAATTGTTGGGTTTTGTTCATTAAATACTGAAGGAAAAAAACGTCATGTGACATTTTTATAGGGGTGTCCTACGCGAACGCTTCAGATATTAATAGTGTACATCCCTAATGGGTCCCAAATGACGGATAAATGTCTAATGTGTTGTTTTCCAAAATGGTTGTTGAACATAGATGACTTGTTTTGTGAAAGTTTCTGATCCTCCCACTCCTTTTCGTCGCGATCAACGTTATCGAGTAAATTTTCAAACCAATAAAAGTGACACAGACTACCCTACACTTGTGCCTCCATTACAAGATATCTATCATATTATCATATTCTGGCACGCCCGAGTAACTCCCCAAATCCCCTCTTGGGCTCCCCTACTATAAGTTTTTTTTATCTTTGTTACGGTATCTATGTTTTTGGATGACTGAATTTGTTGCTAATCACGTGGTTTCGACAACTTCGCCGAACATTCTTGCCGAGCAGAGTGCTTAGCTCAAGGAATCATTATTTAACTTGGTGGTATTATCTATTTCAATACCAAGGGTTGTCTTACTAGAGACCGAGCCTTGACTTGGCGTTGCATTATGGTTATTGGAGGGAGGGTGGCTTCTGTGACTGGCCGCGTTAGGCACCGGGCGGAAAAGAATTCTTCGTCGCTAAGACAGACGGCGACTGTTTAGCATAGTGTCTGTGTTGGGGCTTGAGTTTTCCAGGATATTTGTTTTTGCCGGCGTTATGGGATCGTTGGGATCCAGGAATACACGATGATGTCTTCTGAACCTGGGGTGGACGCCCGTTCTCGGGTCATCGGTTTCAACACCGGGTGTGGGCGATCAGCTGTTTTTTCTAAGCAGCGTACCTATAGCACTTTTCAATACTGTATTATGGTAGGCAAATGATCGCGATTCAAATCTTCACTGTGTATGTCAGGCAAGCAGTGGCAAGTCACATAACTTTATTTTTGGATGACTTTTATACGTTTTAGATATCTTTTAAACCTACCTTGGCCACAATAACCACGCATAACGGGTTATTTTACTAAAAGACCATATGTGTATGCAGAACATTTTATTTAAGGTAAATTATTTGTTACAGAATGCAGTGCTTACTTGTTTTGCTGTTCGCTTCGCTCGTCTGCGTGTCCTATGGAATGCCTGAAGGTCAGTAAAATCATCAGGATAGTATTTGTTACGTAGTCAGACATAAGGTAGAAATTAGATCAGGTTAGGGTGGGCAAATGGGGAAAAAATATCGAAATATATTATATCGTATCGATATTTTTCAAATGTATTGATAAATATTGACTAAAATATATCGATGTTTGATATATCGATATTTTCTGCACAATAAGCGATTACCTATAAAAAAATTCAAAATATTCAAACTTCATAGTAAATACATATCTGGCTGTTTTGACATCGGTTTTATTATTAGTGCAAAGAAACTAAATCTATACAGCAATTTCAAATATCAAGCTATCGCGGTTCACGAGATACAGACTGGTGACAGACAGACAGACACACGAGCGAAGTCTTAGTAATAGGGTAGGTACCTACCATTTTCACTCTTTGGGTACGAATTACGATACCCTATAAATTCTATAATAATGGCGTGTTGGGTATCAAATGATATAGTTTAGATTCACCTGATAATTAGAATCTAAAAATTACAAATTTTGAACTTATTACTTCCATAACAAAAGACGTTTCAATAAAACTCACTCTTATTCTAATAAGCTTTATCTGAAAAGCGAGACAACTTTATTTAGGCATTTGTTCTATATCTTCGTAATTTCCCTGATATCAAATTAATTTCAGCAAAATAAATAAACAGAGTACCATCAAAACTTTGTCAGGCTATCAGGGCTTGTCACCACAATAAAATGTCCAGTTAAACAGCTAAGATTAATAAATTGTTTTCGGAGAAACAAATTGCAGTCTTACGACTATAAATTGTTTTGTCAACCGCCGTTAGTTTTACGTCGCCAGTTTGGATTAGGGTTGTCAATACTGAAATTATTGAAAATATTTCTGCCCACGGAGCAGAAGAACTCCTATTGATGCAAATATTCTAACATATTAACAAAAATATGTTTAATACAAATTCTAAGCACATTAAACAATTTACTAAAATGTATTTTACGAGTTTTAACACTTTCCATAAAGATATTTAAAAAAGAGTAAATAATAAGTACTTTCACGCCTATTATCACGGAAGGGCTAAGCAGTGGTGTGTAGTATACCCACGACTCGTAAGTCCAGTAGATATACTTGAACACCCACGATTAGTCATGGTATTAAAAATATGTATAATCTACTAAAATTATAATTTCACCGATTCCTATGGCTATAACAATACTCGCCACTGTTATGTTTCGATTTTGAAAGTAAGAAAGTCGTAAAATATACGAGGAGATATCTTGGTACATACGTACCTACGTATATATACATTTATTATATAATATGTAGGTACTTACATTTATTCAATGTAATACTCAACAACTACAAATCAGCAATTCATAAAGATTCGTAATATATTCTAATGTATGTTTTTTTTATAGTATAAGACAGCGAACAGGCGCACGGGTCTCCTGATGGTAAGAGACAACCGTGGTCTATAGACACC
>DVZL01001878.1:0-16530 GCA_018236625.1 Lasaia peninsularis
CTGATATATTTGGGATTGCCTGAAAACAACGCCTTGTTTGTTGTTACGATTGACCTTTCGCACAAAGTCACGTCATTAACTTCGTCATATCCTACCACCTTAAATATTGGTATATTTAATACCATGTCAACTGCTTTCTTATTAAAAAAAATCGATTATATTTAAGAGCGCCGAGTTTTAAAAATTCCTATGGGTGCCCCAGCTTTTTTAATTACATTTATAAATAGACTTTTAATGATAGTTATAAATAGACATAAGAATTTAGGAAAGATAATTTATTATAATGTTTAATATAAAATTTTAAAAGAGAGCTTAAAAGAGCGAATGTGATTGGTCACTAGAGAATGACAGATTAGCGGAATTTCTGAGAACCTTTAACGAATGTATCCTGGAACCTTAAGACAGCGAGAACTTTTACAGACAACCTTTAGACAGTTTTGACTGCACCTATAATATTTAAATTTAGTTAAAATATGAGAAAGAGAATTATTTGAGATATTCATATTCGTGGGTGCTCGGCACCCACTATTTACCTCTCGTGGGTGCTGGAGCACCCGAGCACCCACGGAGTCGGCATCCCTGATTAAATTTCCTACGATGATAGCTCGTATTGTTATTATACTCGTACATCATTTTAAGTTTTTTTTCCACCAAAATATTGATATGAAACCCGAAATTTGTGCCCAACTTCCAACCTCGTGGATGTATGTACCTACCTCTCTTCATCTTTTCGGAGATATGGGCGTAAATATATTTTTTTAGTTTCATATTTGTTTCAATATTCTTAACATGTGAAAGGAATATATAATACAGGGTGCTTGATATCACCACAGTATCTTTTTATAAAGCCAGGATCCGACATTGTCGAATTCTAATTTTAAGAGTAATAGCTAATATGAGGAAGTTATATTTTTATCTTTAGCTAGCAAGTAACAATCTACTTTACGTTCTAAAAGTCAACACAAGTGTTGGTGTTGCAGTTGTTCGCAGTGTTCACTTACCAATCTTACCATCAGATAAACCTATGCCCTCACCATCACTTTTGTGAAAAAATAAAAATCATTATCATTATCTATAAAAAACGGCAAAAAATCACGTTTTTTGTATGGGAGCCTTTTTTATCCTGACTTTATTCTGTTTTTAATATTTATTGTTATAGCGGCAATAAAAATACATCAGTGCAAATTTCAACGGTATAATTATCACCTTTATTTATGAAAACGGCAAAAAATCACGTTTGTTGTATGGGAGCACTCTTTATATATTTATTTTATTTTTATTATTTGTTGTTATAGAGGCAACCACAATGCATCATCTCTGAAAATTTGAACTATCTAGCTATCACGATTCATGAGATACAGCCTGGTGACAGACAAACAATCAGATGGACAGCGAAGTCTTAGTAAATAGGTGTATAGTTTTCGTATGTCATATCCCTAAAGCTGTAATAAAAGAAATCATAGAAAACATGTAATTGACAAACATGTGATCTGAAACTGTCGGTCGTTCTTACTACCTGAGGTAAGTTATTTTACTGAGGAAAGTGACAATTGGATTTAGCGCAGCGGAAGAAAAGTAGGCTCTCATCCGTAGGGCAGAAAACTTATTTTTCAGACCAATAAAACCATCTACATTTTGCCTTTCAACGCTTTGACGAAATAAGTTTTGTAATTTAAACTTTTATAAAGATATTCCGGATAAAGATAGAAAATGAAATGCCCCTTACGGCCTCAAGGGTTTTATTTGTCCATCCGGGATCTTATTGTCACTTTCAGACCCCTTCTCTCAGATACGACTTAAGCAATTGAGTTGAAAATCATATATATTTTCACACTCAACGTTTGCGTCCCGAAAGCCTATTCAATATTATGAAAAGAAACCATTTTTTTCTTTGCCATAAAGTTTAGGATCTCAGAGGTTGTGTACAGATTTCACAAGATTAATAAAGCAAATGGACACGGTTTTTTCACAATTTTTGAGTAAAGTTAGTCAATTTTAGTGCGATTTTGTGTAATAATTAAAATATGAATAAAGAAATTAGTGGTTTGTGCATTTTTCAACGTTGCCAAATCTCACAGGACAGAGATATTGGGTAAAGATGCATTGATAAGTATTTTAAATTTGATACTAACTTAATTACAGTTTCTTATTCCCTAGTCAAGTATAAACAAAAACTGTAGCGTAACTTATCTAAGCCCCAACTGACCGAGCAAATAGTAAAATAGCAAAACTCTGATGTTATTGCACAGAATAAGTTATTGGACTAACATACAGAATACTCGCTCTTAAATAATACGCAAGTTTCAGTATAAAAAGTTACCAATAATTATTTATCTCGCATGCAATCGAAATTAAAACTTAAGAATTGATTTAAAGGCGACCTCAATATTATTTTATAATTTGCTTCTGATTTTTAATGATGGTTTTAAAAACCAAACATTAAGGTGATTTCGATAATAATATTAAGATACAGGATAAAAATGCACGGCGCGACTAGCGTTACGGTCGACGGCTGACTGAATACGATAAGTTTGACCAAACAAACCTAAACTGCTGAGTGATACCTCTGTGACCTCACGTGACAGTATTCGAAGACCTATACCATGCCTGCAGGTAATTTTAATTCAAAACAGTTTTTATTACTCTAAGTATAAAAAACGAAATAGGTTTCTTGGAAAAGATCCAAGCTTTAGTTTTTGTCGAAATAAATCACATTGTCTTTCTTTTGATTAATGGATATTTTCGTAATGTTGGGATAACGTACAAAATATTTATAAGGCGAGAAAAATTGCCTTCTGAAATAAATTACTTTTAAGGCGTCTAGTGATTTTTAATACGCTTTTATTAGCTTAGATTGTATGTTGTATGTATGTATGTATGTAGCGGAATCTTTGAGCTTGATTTTCACCAGGTTCCAGAGGACGGATTGATTTGAATTGATTTATAAACGTTATTTATTGAACGATGATACAGAGACCACTGTGTGGTTCAATCTAAAAAAATCTAAAGCACTTACCAGAGTACTTACTTAGAAAACCAAACTTAAGTTTTTAACAAAATAATTTAATTCAGAATAAAAAGCGTGGGGTGCTTGTTATTTAAACTATCATAATCATTCTATAGGCAACTGTATATTAGAGGTTAGTTACACACCCCACGCTGTTTACTCTGATTTAAATTATTTTGTTAAAAACTTAAGTTTGGTTTTCTCCCCCTGTAACATGAACTCTTCATAACTTAGAATTATTTCGTAGTTTTTAGTTGTACAAGCAATAAAAGCGTGTTTTATAGTTTTTTTAAACTATTATTTATTATTTTGGCAAATGTTGCGGGGGCGATAGTAAAGTGGTTAGCGTACTCGCCTCAAGCTGTCGAGTACCGCTAGGCTCAAATTTGATTTGAAAAAAATGTTGCTTCAAAGTGTATTTCGGCACTAATCTCCGGCAAACTTCCTACCTAACGAATATTACTTTTAATTTTCGCAGTATTCCTGTCCATAAGAACCTTTTATGTGACCCATAAAATTTTAAAAAACAATACTATTTTGGTATATGTACCAAAATAGTATTTATTAGCATTCTGTCTAACTTTTAAGCATACATAATATGCATTTAGTAAAAAGCAGTTATTTTAATATTACATACAAACACTCCAATTTTATTTATATTTGTATAGATTTTGTTAGACGAAACCACATTTTAAACTTAAACCGACTCCAAGTTTATTACTGTGTCGTCTATAGGTGAACATTTTGCTATAAAATTGGTTCAGTACTAAGGGGTCACCATTGCATCATGTCATACACAAAACGAAAACTATTTTAAAATCGGTACTTAATTGTCGGATATACATTCAAAAAAATATTATTTAATCCAATTTTGTAACCTTCATTTTTGTAGTCGGTTAGAAAAAAGTCTATAATGTACTTTTGGCAACCCTGAGTGTATTAGTAATCAATGATATAATGATGTCTTAGAAGAACAAAACTGTTATAATCAAGTGCCCATGACTCAGCTGTATTACAATTGACCTTGAATACAATTGTATCGCGTCTCGATGACTTCGATCTTTCTATCTATCTATCTATCTATCTATCTATCGCTTTGGATTCCGTACCAAAAAGGATAAAAACCGGATTAATTGAATTTTACGAGGAAATGCATTTCGTAAATATGAATAAATATTTAAAGGGGACCCCAATACAACAAACGTCATTTTTTTGCCATGTTTACAAATGGCACGGAACTCTTCGTGAGCAATTCCGACTCGCACTTGGACGGTTTATTCTTTCTTAAAGAAAATCTGACATTGATTCAATTCAATGCAGAACTTCAATTCTGTTAAAGTTCTAATAAAAATAGAGGAATCTTAATTGTTAGTATACATTTCACCAATGCACACCAAAGATGATGATGATGCTTTGAAAAACCTTCTTACGTGAGTAAGTTTAGGCTGCCCTAACCTCCTTACTGGGATAGAAAAATGACGTCATAATACACAAATACACTGACGTCATAATACACAAATACTAATTTAGGTGCAAATGATATTAACGCCTACTTTACACTGAGACTAATTCTTTTAAAAATAAACTTTACATTTTGTTACTCAATGTATGTGTTATGTCACTTTTAACTTGAGATAACAACCTTTGTCTGATAAGCAAAGGTCATTGCTCTGCATCTATGCATCAGAGCATCATGATCAACGCATTAAAATAAATTCATCACTCCCATATCCATGAACACATATGCACCCATGATTAGCCGACGATATTAGGTCCCATGATGGGACAGGTGGCAAGTCCATCGCCATATCGAACACAAATTTTGGGTTTCCTCACGATGTTTTCCTCCATAAGAAATTCTTGAAATTTATACAAGCTCGTCAGTTTTACATAACACATCGACGTAAGAAAACGTATTAGCTGTAAATAGCGAAAACCTTGTTCTTATAACTTTAGAAGAAATCATTTGTAATAAAATAAAAATTCACTTATGACAATGTGCATTTTTTTCAAATAAACTGTGTACAAAAAATCATCTTTCTATGGCTGATGGTTTTGAAATTATGATATTTTTTTCAGGTTTTATAATAGTTTTTTGGCTCCATTTAAAAGTTGGGATTTTGCTACATACAGCAAATACGCTTTCTTACGTCGACATGCACTATTTCTACATATTCATATTTTTACATATTCATTACTATTTAAGTATAATAAAGTTTATTTTTGAAATAATTGACCCTGGTATCGCTTTTATGATTATGAGGGCTAAATCTTGTTACTATCTATACATATATACAAATAAATAAATTTGGAGTGTCTGTATGCAATATTAAAATAATCGCTTTTTACAAATTGCATATGTATATGTACAAGGTATACACACGAAAACAACATTTTTTAGATTTTTTGTCTATCTGTTTGTACCTACTAATCTATAAAAAGGCCAAACTGATTTTGACGGGACTTTTACTAGCAGACAGCCAATGTAACAAGGAACGGCTTAGGCTTTATTTTAGAAATGTTTAAAATAAATTAATTAAATAAAAACGCGGAGAAAGTTACGGGCGCAGCTAGTTACTAATAAGTTGCAAAATAAGTGGAAGTTTCATCAAGTGGCAACGACGAAATTATAGAGTATACATCAGTTTAGTTTTTCCGCCGTCATGATGTCAGAGCTTGTCATTGTTGCATTCCAATTTAAGACCAGAATAGTGGCTCAACTTATGTAAGAGCCTCGACATCCCGGCTTCCAAAACACAAAGTCATTAACTCTTACGTCTTTAACTTTGCACAACACTCCAGGTTTAAGACAATCCAAGGAAGTCATACCGAAAATAGACAAAAAACTCACAAGAAAAGTAATAAAACCAAGCAGGCAAGACTTAAGGACCATGGCAGGTCCTAACGGGACACTGTTCACTAAACAGACACCTCCATAAAAGTGGTATCACCGACTGTCATGCAGAGCTTGCATGGAGGAAGAAAAAATGGCACATCATGTATTCTTGAAGTGCACAGCCGTAGTAGTACAACGAGCTCAGCAAATCGGAAGGCCAGTGACGATGCAGGAAACTACCAGGCAACTTGCAGGGTCTTTTGGAAATAGCTGGCGGGAGTAAGCTCGCACAGACGCACAATGGCTGCCATAAAGCTAAGTGCGATTGGCTGCCCGCGACAAACATAAATGTCTATAGGTGACATTTAGGTCGTATAGTACAAAACGTATACACATTTCTTTCCATTAAAAAAATTGTTTCAAAAACTCATACAATATATACATCCCTTCAAAATCCAACTCCAATGCATAACGTTATTTGAATAAACGATTTGCATCTTAAATGGTTTAAGTGGCAGCACTTATTTAATATATTTGACCACGGATACCATCATGATTCCATACGTTATCTTTTCATTTGTAGTCTGTAACCACTTCCGGTTTACTAATGACATGTGTCAAGTAACTCATAGGGAAATGACGTAGGCGAGAGAAAGGATACCAGCAGATTTTATAATTAGGTATTCAATTTCGTGTCCATATTGAGTAAATTAGTTGATTAAAAAGATAAATATCGTCAAACCCATGTTCTGGAAAGGGTAGGCAGAGGAAGGTACATATCCACCCATTTTTGCGATGGTATTAGGTCCCAAGATGTCACAGGTAGCACAAATTCCGGGTTTCATAATGACATTTTCCTTCAGTGCCTTTTTCTACATCCCTGATATTTTCCTACCGTAAGAGCACTAAGAAAATGTACTTACGTTAGAAAAACTCATTGGTACATGAACCTTCGAAGCTGGTTGCCGATATAGAAGTCCTAAGCGCGTCAATCAGGCAATCGTGGTGGCATAAGGCATTTTATATATTCAGATAAAATTATCATAGGGCATTCCTCACTCGAAAGGCTAAAGTAAGGATGCCACCGCTTCACCTAAGACCTTGACATGATTGACTATTGACTATAACATCATTTTAGTGCGATTTTACATTATCGCATGATGACTTGATGTAAATTAATTAAACTTAACTAATAGCAATAGTTATACCAGTGACAAAAATTAAAAACCGTCCAAGTGCAAGTTTCGAATGGACTCGCATACGAAGGGATCCGTACAATTATCTGTGAAAACGATAAAAAATCACGTTCTATGTCTGCCCATCTGTGTCTGTATATCTGTCTTTATCTCATAAACCGTGAAAGCTAGACAGTTGAAATTTTCCCAGATGATGCATTTATGTTGCCTCTATAACAAAAAATTCTAAAAATACTACAAAATAGATATATAAAGTTTGCTCCCATACAACAAACGTGATTTTTGCCGTTTTTATAAGCTGACCTTGAAAGGTCGAATTGGAAGTCGTTGGGGGAGGCCTACGTCCAGCAGTGGACGTCCTATGGCTGAGATGGTGATGATGATGATGATGATGATTATGATGATTATGATGATGATTATGGTGATGACGATGATGATGATGATGATGATGCTGGTGATGATGATGATGATGATGATGGTATATAATGGTGTGGAACCAGAATCAATCGTGCTCGAGTCCGACTCACACTTGGTCAGATTTGTTATTTACTTCTCTCAACACACTCTATAATTAAATATATACATATCGCGAGGACGGGTAAAATAATGATTCTCTATTTTGGTAAGTACATGAATTTAGAATAATGCTGTTAAGGTAATCGTATATTACCATGCAAAATAAATGTGTTTAAGATTCTACATCATCGACAGCTTAAGCTCAGGCAATTTCTAGATCACTATATAATATTTTTGATTTAATTATCCTCGTATTTTCAGTTGCTCCTCAAATTGGGCATGCTACCCAACGTCCACATTTATAATCATTTGCCACTTCTATAGTCTTCGACATCCTAGAATCCATTGGTTTTGACCCACAAAATCCAGCCAGCTTTTCCAGTAATTTAACAATGTTCATATTTCAAATTCATTAATTATACTTTTACAATTTACAGGTTACTGAGCATAATCTGTTTAGGAAACTTGAAAAAAAATGAAAATTTTCGTGTTCGGCGTTGTCACTTCTCAACACATTCGTTTATGAAACTACTCCTAATCAAAATGCAAACAGTTGAAAATTCACTTCCGAACACACGCATTCGGTTATGAATCTACTTCTGAACAAACGCTATCCGTTTATTATTACTTATAAATAAACGCAATCAGTCATAGTTCCCTTCTTTACAAACGTAGTCACCTATTAATTCACTTTTAAATAAATTCAAAAGACTATGAAGCCACTATACAAACACAATATGTCATGAATCTTATCTACTTCAGTTATGAATCAAGTTTTTAAGAAAGGAAAAACTCACCGCAACACTATAAAGGATCGTCAGCGAGAGATGTTCCCCGTTTGTCCATTTATTTAGTAAAAATGTTATACTTAAAACACTCAAAATAACAATTTAAATGAATACTTACTTTGCAAAGTAGTAATAAAAGATAAATTTGAGTAGAAGTTGTTATTTAGTTTAGGATTTTGAGTCATTTATATTCAAACCTTTCCAGAATATTTTAAACTAGATGCCGCCTAAGCTAAAAGGCTATCATAGTCAAAATATACACATATAAAATCACAAAGGAGTGAGGTTTATATGCTGACAAAATTTCTGAGAAAATAATTTGAACACTTTTAAGGCACTTCAGATGTCTTTGGAATTGAATGAAATATTTTATTACACAAAGACCTTACAAGCGGTCGTTGTGACGCGTCTAATTATTCTAAAATTTACCGCCGGATCGGAATGCATTATAGGTACATGTTCAGTCATTTTATTTAGATTGATTGTGCAAACGACATTTGTTGAAACTACCACCGGATCGGAATCGCGGATAATCATTGAAAAGATCCGGTATAACAAACTCTGGCGACAGTTGTCTCTTGCCAACACAAGAAACTTGCTAGGACTTCGCTAAGCCATAATAAGGACGATAAAACTACTAAAACCCGACCCGATTAATTGTTATATCCTTATATATATTTATTATTTTCATACTTTATTACAAAATAAGAACCATCAAAACCCGTTTCGAATTAACGTCATTATCGCGTAACGTACAAAAAAGAAAGAGGATACAGAGATTTGAGAACTTCTTCCTTTTTTAAAAGCGGTTAAAAAGTATCCATGCTTCAACCCGAATTAAAATATTCCACTTTGATCAGCAAAGGTCAATGACCATCTTCTCATGGTCGATTGAACCACTGTCACTGATCGAGGACGTCTTCTGAATAATCATTAATTCATTTGAATACAACTTAACTTTAATACTGAAGTGATTTTAAATACAACAGACGCATTAAGACAATCACTACAAGACATACAATCATTGCTGTATGGACTTAAAGATTTTGAATACCTCTTTTTTCGTAATGTAAATTGCTTGGTACTTATTAAGGACTTTTACAACGTCGCCGGACTAGTAGGCGAGCAGAGTGCTTAGCATAGTTTAATTGATTTGACAATTCCCGTCTTAAGAGTGTCTCCAGTGAGACAGAACTTCGACTTAGGGCGGATTCATGATTATTGTTCATATGGCAGTAACAGTGGAACACGGGTCTACGTTGCTCCGGTGGCGACGGTATCACGGGTGTCTATATGTGTACTGAATTTTTCGGCATTAGCTTAAGTCAAGCGATCGTCAGCATACTTAAGGAGGTGGCGGTGTCTACGTGTAGCGGTAACGGTTCCACCTCGGGGAGGTAACCTTTTGCTTCTTCTATCAGAGAGTTCGGGTGATTTGCTAGTGTGTCAAAATAGGATTTGGAGAGTTCTTGGAAATATTTGGCTAGGCTAGGCAGTTCCAAGTTTTTGTAAATACCCTTATTTAATCACACGGTTCCGACGCACGAGCGACCGGGGATTGCAGGGACAAAGGACCACATTTTAAATCTGTGCCTACCTTTGCAGTGGATGTCATATACTGAATGGATCATAAAATACACAGTGATCGAACCCTAAGTAATCGAACTTTATGCTTCATAGTAATTCATAGAAATATTTAAATAGATACCAGAATAAATTAAGACCCGGAAATACATCCATGTTTGTCACACTAAAGATTGCCCCCGTTAGGAATCGAACCCGAACCTCGCTAGCTCCTCAACCAACAAGGCAGTCATAAAACGTGACTTAAAAAAAATATGAACATTGTATCTCTATAAGCTGAATATTTTTTATTTAAAAATCAGTAATTTAAGCGGCGCGACTCCAATACTAAAATTAATTTCACACCAACAAAAACTGGAACATGACGCCGTTATTTACACAGAAAATGCGAAATATTAAACATCCATGCCATATGCCAGTGTTTCTCAAAGCTATGTAATAAAAATACCTCTTGAGTAAGGAATAAGCTTAAACTTAAGAAAATGTATAAAACAAAAATGAAATTATTATTTTGTAAACACAGCTGGTGTGATGTATAATTTAAATCAATACATATATTTTGACGTTGACATGTTACGACCAAAACGCCAATGAGTTTGTTTGTTGAACTATTCCTCTAGTGCTGACTAGACTTATACAACCGCCTAATTTTTTTCGAAAGCCAAAACATCAGTGTTGATTATTGTAGTGATAATTACTTTGATGTATTATTGTAGTGATTAATTAATTAGACTACTAGATAGTTATTTCAAATTAGTACCTTCACGCTTATTATCCCCGAAAGGATAGGCAGAGTTGAAGTATATCCACGATTCGTAAGTCCAGTAGATATACTAAACACCCACGATTTGTCAAGGTATTAAGGCCCATGATGTGATAGGTAGCAAGCCTATCACCACTTCGGGCACATTCCAATCCCGGGAAATGTAATACTTACTCAGAATAATCTGTAAAACATTTGAGAAAAGTTACCTGACCTGGGAATTGAACCCTGGACCTCACGCGGCTAACGGTTTTGACAGCCGTACCGTTACGTTTAGTTATGAAAGAGGCTTCATATTCCAGGTTTTATATTTGCAACACATCAATATATTAATCAAGGGAATAAAGGAAGATCTTAGTAATCCTACAGCAAAGACCCTAGGGCGTGCACTTCATAGATCGCCTTGTTGGTCGAGTGGCTAGCGTACACGTCTAACCACATCGACTAACCACGAGGCTCGGGTTCGATTCCCGACGGGGACAGGCATTTGTGTGATGAACATAGATGTTTGTATTTCCGGATGTTTATTAAATTTATTCCGGTATATATTTAAGTATTGCTATGTATTAGTATCGTTGTCTAATACCGATAACACAAGCATTTAATTTGCTTACTTTGGGGTTAGATCAATTTGTGTCATTTGTACAGTAATATTTATTTATTTTTATTTATTTATAGAGTGACATGAGCACTATTAACGCTTTGAGACAGGATGTGCTCTAATATATCTAATTAAACTCCGATATTTCACTACCATGATCACATAATAAATAAAAATCTATAAAAGATTTTGTTTGTAATGTCATAAAAATGTAGTGTAATAATCCTGTACACGTCACAGCAAAGACCATTGCAAATTTGAACGGTGACGTCAGGTTAAAGATATGTAAAATAACTAATGCGTCATCCACAATAATTATGTGCACAATGCACATTATTGTTGATGCCCTCCAAAGTGATAAAATAACCGTTTACTCATGTATGTGTGTGAGACATAGATGACACAATAATCGCCTATAGTTCAAGTTACAGTGGTCACATGACGCATAATGTATCATGCGTCACTTTTGCGGCAGGTTTTACAATAAAGGGGCTTGAACTTTTGAATAAATATGGAAACGCAAATCGTTTTTTTAATAAACTCATTTAAACACCGTGGAACTCCAAAATATAGACTTCAATTTCATTACAATGTCGTCTCGTTGTGTGATTTTTTTATGTTTTTGATCATACTTCAAAAAGGATTGAACCATAATGTAATGATTTTGATAATAAGATAGAAACATGAAAACCACTTTTGATATTTCTATCTTATTATCAAAATCCGTTTGCTGTTAAAGGACTAATTGAGTCACAAATATACAAAAATATGGTAAACTCGCCAAGTGCAAATCGGACTCGAGGCCGTAAGTTCTCGTATCATCTATAAAAAACGGCAAAAACCGCATTAAATTATTTCTATATTTGCTATTGATATTTATAGTGGCAATAGAAATATATAATTTGTGAAAATTTCAAAATTCTGTCGATTATTTATGTTAAGATACAGCCTGTTGACAGACAGACAGACGGGTAGACGGAAATCAAAATCTCAGTAATAGGGTTCCATTGTTACCCTTTGGGTACTGAATCCTAACTAACTAACAGACAACTTGAGAACCTACACTGTCTTGAAGTCGCGTACCTAAAAAAAGGAATCACTTGATTGCTAGTATTTTGTTTATTTTTTTAGCTATGAACAGTTCAAGTTAACCATCTTAGCACTGCTAATTCACTCTAAATTGGTCAACTTCTCTTTCTGTTTTGTGGAGTTGACATACTCAAAACGAGACGGCCTCATGAGTCATGAGACTAAGATAGCCAGCCCTATAAAAATGAGATAGATGTTTAATATTGCGAACGAGCCTTTGTTTTAAAGTGTACTCTAGATAGCTTTAGCTTCACGGAGTTCCGTACAAAAATATTCAAAGTCCTTTGACGTGAGTAATTCAATTTCCGATTTTTGTTTAGTCACGAGCACTGACTTTTTGTTTTTTTTTCTTCGAAATGCATTGAGCTCGCCTTTTTAAAAACCAGTAAAGGTTTTATTCTACGTTATTATGTTGGGGCTACAAACAACGTTTTTTATTGCAATATTGGATTTTTTGTTTATAATAAATTAAGAACTCAATAATTGAATAGCTGTGCTAGCGATGTCGTCCGCGTTTTTACTTAAATATTATATCATACACTTTTATACAAAAAAAATTCAAAATATAAGTAGCCTAAGCCGTTCCTTATTACATTAGCTGTCTGCCAATCCCGTCAAAATCGGTATAGCTGTTTCAGAGATTAGCGGGTACAAACAGATAGACAAACGGATAGACAAAAATAATATTTTGGTACATCGATGCGCGGCTTAGATTATTTAGTTAAACTTAATGATCTAAGATGCGCGGGCGTCACTATCACGTGGGGGGGAAGGGGGGTGAACCGAACGCCGCGCATCAATGCCTGTTTTACATAAAAATATAATTGACGCCCAACGAAGTGGGTACGGGTCGACTACTTTGAAATATATAGGTAAATCAGTAGAGGTGGATTTACACTAGGGGCAGGCGGGAATTGTGCCCAGGGCGGCCAATTTTATGGGGCGGCAAAATTTAGAAAGTAAAAGATAAAGGATTACCTAGTCAATAGTATTGATTAATTATTTTAAAAAGTAATCTCTTTTAATTGATCATTCAAAAAACTTAATTCGTACATTTTTTGTAAATTATTATTTTGACATCTTTGAAAATTGGAAGTTATATTCGTTTTTTTATTTTCTGGAACTAACGAAATTCAATTGGCAGTTTTTCCGAGTAATTTTAACATTTTAAAAATATGATCTTCGATCAATTATTTTTTAATGAACATTCAATAATTCATCGATTACACTAATTTTTTTAAATTTAAACTGAAAACCTTATATTTTAAATTTTATAAGCTAATAATTTTAATAATAATAAATTAGTTGTCTTATTTTCGAACTATAAGTTTGAGTGAAATTTCAGTATCGGTGCAGTTTTTTGGTGCCCAGGGGCGGCATTAATGTTAAATTCGGCACTGGGTAAATGTAAGTTACGAGTCGTAAAAATGGTTAAATAGCAGAAATATCTCCTGACGCGTATTGCCGCTAAAATATTTTGTAACCTCGCTCGAGAGAGGATTGACAAAAAATCCTGACTACAACATTGAAACTAGATTTTTCGCAGACAACCCTTTTTAACGAAACGTTCGTATTGGAATACGCGGCGTTTATTTTTGTTTTTTGTTAACTTTTTTTATAAAGCGTATTTCAAACTGATTGTCAGGTACACTGCTAGTATAAGTTTACCTAACCTTAACCAACTGGAACAGGCCAATGAAGAGAACCGAGTTGTATTGCAATTTTATCAAAGCTCTATTGTCAAGTTGACAGAAACGATTCTAAAAAATCAAATATCATTTAAATAGGAACAGCTGTTCAAGCTACGCTCGGTGTCCGTTTTCAACACATTAAGTCCCGGGTTCGATTGTCGGTCAACGCAAATTGTTCCCTGAGCTTTTTAGTTTTTCTAAAAAATATAACAGACTTGCCACCTGTTTATCCTGTTACTTAATATCATCGGCTAATCATTGGTGCATATTATGTATCTCTGCCTATCACTTGGGGCTATATGGGCGTAATGATATTTTTTTATCTTATACGTAATATAATAAATAATTTAAGCGCAGACTGCAAAAACTAACATCAAGTTCTAATGAACTTCATTAATGATATAATTAATGTCATCTAGTAAATAATTTAAAAGTTTTAATAAAATAAATTGTGGAAAGGTGCAATGGGTATTTATATATATACTTATTGTACTTTTCCACAATTTATTTTATTTCATGTTTAAAATAATCAGAACTAATTGCCATTAAGTGTATATGGAGACATAACTAATTGAACTTTATTAAAATCGCGGAACAAATATGCAAAAAAAATCGGCCAAGTGCGAATCAGACATGACCATTATATTATGTACCATGTCAATTATTTATTTAAAAAATGCAAAACCAGATATACAGATCCTTGGACGTATCCTAAAATGATACTAACGAACAGAAAACCTCGTCCCTGTAAAGGTTAAAAATAACATTATTGACAAATATCTATGTGAATAAAATATTTATGAGTTACGAAGTTTTTCTTTCACCTTTAACTTTGGAAAAATTGTCTCTAGTATTTTGTGCCGCCATTACAAAGGAACCGGTGATTTGAATGAGAATCGTATTAGTTTTGGCTCAAGCAGCTTATTTTTCGTTTGTCACAAAGAAATAGGGAACATTTTATTCAGAATTTTTACTCAAGCAAAATGTAGGAATCAACTGAAACATCGCTAAAAAAAGTATTTTTCAACCTAACAGAATCCTAATGTATTTGGGGTTCGAGTGGCAAAACGTGTATAACTTTCAAAATTATTATTTTTTAATTCAATTTAAATTTTCCTCGAATTCTTAATTTTACCTACGACGGTACGGAAACGAGTACGTTTTGGGTGAGAAGATGCGTGTGTGTGTGTGTGTGTGTGTATTTACGAAACTAGTTAAATTAGGAACTCTTTACATTTAACTAACGAAGGTTAGTTAATCACGCTCAATCAGTGCTTGCTGTTCTCATATTCCAGCCTTATATACGAATAGCTGATAGATTTGCACATAACATCCAAAAACTAAAGTGCGATGCACCAGTAACATCATGGTGTCTATAGGCGACGGTATTTATCACTTATAAGACAAAAATTTGCTTATATCATAAAAAAATCTATTCAAATTTAAAATATAAAATCAATTTAGGCCAAAATAAAACAAGTTCCTGTAAGGTGACCTTCAAACTCGCGAATAAGCTCTTACTTCCTGAGTGGCACACATCACTTACAAACAGTTAGCCGATGGCCTAGACTTGTGCTGATGTTTGATTAACACTTTTACTAAAAGAACGCAGCGTTTGTATGTTCTTATTACCGATGTTTAACACTTTGTAACTCAAAGAACGCGGTGTTTGTTCCCTCTCACTGGAATATAATTCTTTATTGATCAAATACATAAAAAAAATAATATATACACAAAAACTAAAAGTACACAAAGGTAGTCTTATCGACAATCAACGATATGTTTAAGGCAGCCTTACAGTGTTAAGTTAAAGTTGGTGAGATATTGCGCAATAGTTCTCATAGAAACATAATGTGTTAATTGGAGTAAATTATTCGAAATTATTGCCGATATTCAATAATATGATGTGCTTAAAAATCCGTATTATTTTATAGCTATACCTACTGCTGAATAGATTTTGATTATTTTGACATTTTATATTCGAATTTAGTGCTCCTGAATTAGCACTATCGTCGATGGAAAATTGTGGATGAAATTTAATAGGGATTCATTAGTAGTATATTAGGGTGGCTCAAAAAAATTTTTTTTGAGTCCTGTACCAAAATATGCAAGTTTTCATTGTTTTTAGAGTCCCCTTCAAACGGCAGCTCAATAAAATTTTAAAGGGACACTTCAAATTTTAAAAAATAGCAAAATCTTCAAAAATTCTTCATTTTTTTTCATTATTTTTTTAAAGGTTGCTCCGAATTTTTCAACGTTATCAAGGCAAGTACTTTAATTTTTTTCAAGCGACTTAAGAAGTCGGAATTTGGAAAATTCAGAGTGACCTTTGAATATTAAAATTTCGACTTGCAATTTTTAGGTTCCTTGTTATTTTTCTAAAAAAATATAAATGTCTATTTCTCTTCGTGTAACTTTTCTACCATCACGCGTACTAACTGTAACTGTACCGATTTCGC
>DVZL01001879.1:0-16528 GCA_018236625.1 Lasaia peninsularis
TGAGTTAATACCCCAGATTGGTGCAATCTGGTACCTAGGACTTACAGAATTATTTTTTAGCTTTTAGCACATAATCTACATAATTTTTATTGTGATAAAACTGTTTAACATAAAAAATATAAATTTTTATTAAGTATTTTAATTTAAAGTTTTTTTTAAATATTTATTAAGTACCTAGTTTTTATTTTTGTTGTTAGTTGATACTTCTCATTCTATAAAGTTATTTTAATGACTCACTATGATCACGCTTGAAACCTGTAACTTGGACATTGTAAGTTAAAGAAGTTCTTTGTTTACATTGGTAAGCTAGCCGTGCCGGCGACTTTATCCGTGTTTTTTTTTATTTTATACATTTCTAAAATAAAATTTTAAAACAAAAGTAGTCTAAGCCATTCTTTGTTTCATCAACCGTCTGCCAGTGAAAGTTCTGTCAAAATTGGTCGAGCTGTTTCCGAAATTAGCGGGTACATACAGACAGACAAAAGTTTTAAAAAATACTGTTCTGGAATTTATGTACATTGTAAACACACACATGTATTTAGTAATTTTACTTTTATTTATTAAAGTACTACTAATTACATTGCAATCATACATAAACAGCTAATTTAATAAGGCCTGGCTTGAGCTACATTAAATTTAGAATTTTATTTTAGAAATGTATAAAATAAATTAATTATATATATTAAAAATGCTGACGAAACTGCGAGCAAAGCTAGCAGTTAATAAAATTTAAACACCGTTACTCTGCACACACAATGGACCTAGCCATTTCACGATGAGACTTGGTTATCTGTTTTCCTGCAGCACAGCTACAAATGTTATCTATAGCCTTTGAGAGCGCTTACATTATTACAGACAGGTTTTACTTAGCTAATTACTGAGATAGTATTAGGTACATAATATTTTGTTTTGTCCTACTCGTATTGCATCTGTAGTAAAGCGTAGTTGGTGTCTTTAACTCACGAAGACCCGGGTTCGATTCCCGGGGAAAAACAACTTGTCCTTATTTTATTTTTTTGAATATCATCGGTTAATCCTTGGTGTATATATATCCCTCTGCTTACCCCTTCGGGGAGATGGACCTGATGATATTTCTTTGTTCAAACATTTATCAAAACAAGCGCTATATTAAAAACAAATATAAGCGTTTGTGTTTAGTAGTAAATATTTCTCTTTCAAGAATCAACAATTTTCTAAAAATAATTTTCTCCAAATAACGTTTTACAAAATGTGATTGGGGATGTTTACTCGATACACATACCCTTATAAAATTATTTTTATAATTTTTGTATGTCCGTCTGCTTGTTCCGACTAATCTCTGCGAAGTTGAAAAGAGACATTCACCAGACAGCGAATGTAACAAAGAGTTTAGTGTCTTAATTATAGAATTACATAAAATAATTCATTATAATAATATAATTAACTTTATGATTATGATATTATTTTATGTCATGATATTTATCTCCATACCTTAATACTAATTCATTCATGTAATTGTTTCAAACCAATTGTTTCATAATTATACATATAATTATATTTTTAAAAAACATTCAAATTATTAACTCTTACGACAAAATTGGTGTTGATTGAAGTGATCGTTTTGTAACAATTAATTATTGAAATGTATAACATATAATTATTAAATAAATACGCGGAAGAAGTCGCGGGCACAGCTCGCTTATATATTCAAATATAAGGTTTTATGTAAAAGACCACGATCTACATTTATAAGTCGGCCATCCCCGTTGAACATTTCATTGGAATACCGTCGTAAATCTTCCTGCATTCCAGTACATTTTATCGCTCGCCTGAATACGGACGTTCACGCCTTTATATCACAGGCGTAACCAGAGTGCTGCGGCTCACCGCCGACACGGCTAGAGCGGGCGCGGAAACCACATTTTGCTTCTATTATCTATTGCAAAACGTGCATAGAATCTGTTAAGAAAATGGTTTTATTTTGTATTTATACGATTCTAGTTATGAATGCTGTGTGTTATGCTTTTATGCATAAATTACTGCACAGATTTTAAATAAATTTGGTACAGAGATGGATTTGACCTCGTAAGGATTTTTTATTGTAAAGAGGGAATTAACGTTGTTATTGAAATTCGTCATTGTTAAAATAATTATAATTATTTTTTTGGATTCTGTACTCAAGGGGTAGAAAACAGAACCCTATTATTAAGTCCTATACTAAGTTTCTGTCCGTCTATCCGTCTATGTTCGTTTGTCTGTCTGTCTGTCTGTCCGTTTGTTGATCTGTCTGTAACCACGCTGTTTCTCATGAACTATGACAACTCAAAATGTTGAAATTTTCACAAAATATGATGTATTTCTGTTACTGTTATAACCAAAAACAGTACAGTACAGGTACAACAAACGTGATTTTTTTGCCGTTTTTATAGGTAATGGTACGGAACCATTCGTGCGCAAGTCCGACTGCCACTTGGCTGATTATTTATTCATAGCACGTTCGCGTTAAGAATGCATTATGTCTTCAATTAATGTGTATTATTTAGATTATAATTATAACATAAACCTTTGAAAGAATGACTTCAACTGCTCAATGTGAACTTGACTTTATAGTTATTTGTGATTTTATTGTTTTCTAGCTGCGCCCGCGACTTTGTCCGCGTTTTTATTTAATTGTTTTATTCTACACATTTCGAAAACAAAATTTTTTAACAAAAGTTATCGCCTCTGTGGTGTAACGGTTTAGGTGTCGCCTGTTAAGATCGTTAGCCACGTAGGGTCCCGGGTTCAATTCTCAGGTCGGGCAACTTTTCTTAAAATGTTTTTCAGATTTTTCTGAGTAAGCATTACACTGCCCGGGATTGGAATATGCCCGAAGTGATGCTTGCCACCTATCACATCAGGGTCCTAGTACCTTGGCTAATCGTGGGTGTTCTAGTATATCTACTGGTCTTACGAGTCATGGATATACTGGCATACCTCTGCCTACCTCTTCAGGGATAATAGGCGTGAAGGTACTTTTTCAATTCTTTAAAGGCGCTCTGGTGTTTGACATTATCGAGTTCACTAACATCATTGACACTTGGAGGATACGTACGTATATTTCTTACCATCAGGTGCGTCTGTTTATTTTCCTTTCATAGTCTTTTTTTATAAAAAAAAAAACAAGAAAAAATCAAAACTTTAACTACTATCTTCACAAATCGAACACGATAGCAGCGAACAGTCACGTTATATCGCCTGGTAGCCTATCTCTATATTATAAATATTGTAAGTATATCTGTCCACTCACCCCAGCACGACGAATATTAACCAACTCATTGTGGAAACTGTTCTCTGTTAGATAATTTGCAATAGTTTATATCTCACGTGTACGTAAGTAAATATAATCATATATAAACAATTCATCGAAATATTTATTCACAACTGATGGAATTTCTAGGGTTCCGTCAAAAATTACAACATCGGAAAATGTCGCGAGAAATCCGGACTCGGGTATCCGTTTTTATTTCACACTAGCTGTGCCTGCGACTACATCTGCGTTTTTATTTATTTAATTAATTTTATAAATTAATAAAATAAAATTCTAAGATAAAACTAGCCTTAGCCGTTCCTTATTATATTAGCTGTCTGCCAGTGAAAGTCCAGTCATAATCTGTCCAGCCGTTTCAGAGATTAGAGGGTACAAACAGAGAGGCAAAAATTTAAAAAAATGTTGTTTTGTTATATTACCTTGTAAACATACATATGCATGTAGTAAAAAGCGGTTATTTTAATATTACATACAGACATTCAAATTTTTACGGGCAGTAACGATTAATTATCGTAAACAATACGGTGTGTTACAACTTTACTAAAACAAATTGTAATTATTAAAACTTAGTATATTCTATTAAAAAAAATAATAGAATAATACAATGTAAGTACTATGATTTGTACATACATACACTCCAATTTTATTTATTTGTATTTGATTCTAGGTTGTCTTTCTCCGAACAAATTGCTCTTGTATTATCCTAAATATGTATTGTGTCTGTGTGTGTATAAACCGATAAACCCCCCTCGTGGCTTGTTAAGTTTCTCATATTTTACCCCTGTCAGAAAAAGGAGTTATAAATTAAATATCTCCTTCTCCCCCTCTCTCTTTGTGAGAGACAGAGTATGTGCATGTGTACATAGGTAAAAGAGTTAATCCAGAAATTCCTACCATTAAACCCTTAGGAATGCCTACTGACCATCCAAGTATCGACACTTAAAGTATCGAGATTTATTTCATTTTTGTACTTGCCCAGTTTTTTTTTGATCGAAGCGGGCAAAGCCAGAGGCATTGGTTAGTTAATCTATAGAATTGGAGATTTAAATTAGTTCGTAATAAAAATTTCCAGGCAAGGAATTTGTATATACAATAACTTTTTATAATGCGGTATTTTCTTAGATTTAAAACTGCTGCTGTGGTAGCTGATGTGTATAAGGTGAAACGTGACCAATTCCCATATTAAGAATTGCAACAAACAAATTAATAAAATTAGAGTGTCTGTGTGTAATATTAAAACAATATTTTTTTACTAAATGCATAATATTATGTATGTTTACAAAAAAACAATTTTTTGGTACCTATCTGTTTGTACCGGCTAATTTCTAATACGGCTGGACCGATTTTTATAGAGCTTTCACTAGCAGATAGCTGATGTAATAAGAAAAGGCTAATATTATGCTATTATGCAAACACATACAATTACAATGTTTAATTATGTACTATTAAAATAAGTTCGGCTTTTCCTAAATGCGGGTACACTCGACTCGAGACGACAGAGAAAGAGAGAGAGAGAGGGAGGGAGACAGGAAATTAATAAAATCTAGGCTGTTTGAAATTTTCTTTGCAAGAAGATGTCCTAATATACGAAGAAGTCTAGGTGTGAATTGTAGAGAGTACGTTCGTACCCAAGTAGGAGTAAGTTCCATTAATAAACTTCTTCTCCATTTGGAGAAAAAGTCCGATAAGATCTCCCACACAAATAATTGATTCTTCTAACAGGAGATTTGAGAAATCAATGCTGGTGTCGTGATAAAACTCATCTATACCTACTTCCCGTCACGAGAAGCTATAATTTGTGTAAACTAAACTTCTTTTACCAAGAAAGTATTTTTACTGCGTGACGTTAATGAACTGACCATATTCAATCGAAATAAAAATATATACGGGTTATATGAAAGTAATAACCTTTTTAATTTAATCTAATATTATTTGACAACTATTAGAAATATTTTTTTATTTACGCCTGTCGCCACGGAGTCACAGCATGTTCCGCGGCATATATCTAGGTAATCCCATATTTAAACCAAATTGCAGGCAATATATTTTAAGCACCAAAATACTACCACAATTCTGACGAATTCATAAATAAAAAAAAACATAAATTTTTGATCTAATCTAAACCTACCTATCTATTTAAGATTGACCGCTTTATTCTAGTTTGATACCAGGGTAGCAGAGTTGTCATAGAATTCTTTGTATAACAGACGCTGTACTTATCTAACATTTCTTACATTCCAGAGAGGAGCCGAAATCTAGGAGATGTCTCACTTTGGAAGAGAACCACATCTGTTGTAAATGCGGCGGTGATACAGTTGGGGGGATCCTGCCGTGTATCTGCCAAGACCACAGGTAGGTTCCGTTATTCCTTGCTTTTATTCTACTTTTATATAAGTTATATGTACTATAAATATACTGGGCCTGACATTGTAATCTTATGTAGTGTTAAGCTGATATAATTTCTTGGAATTAATTGCTCCTTGTACTAATATAAGTCATTGCAGACAGTCTATGCACTAACGAATAAAAACACGGACAAAATCAGTATCTAATAAAAATGAAGTTGTAAGTATTATTGTTACAAAAAATGGAAAAAATTAAGCTCCCAGAGTCTGAGAGGATAATTTCAAAAAAAAGGAGGAAGTAACCGCCTTCCGAAATGATGGTAAATTTTAGAATTGTAGTGATAAGTTTCTATATTATGCATATTCTATAGTTTCGTATTCTATAATAAGTAAACTCTTGCATATGATTTTGTAAATATTTTACACGACCTTAAAAAAGTAAGTATTGTATGTTAATTTATATATCTACCATAACCTAATGATTCCTGGTCAGTAATTACATCCAAATATAATCAAAATAGCAGTCCATAGTTTCCAATTTCTATTTGAAGAAATAACATTAGGAAGATTTACGCAAATTTATAATATATGATTATTTTTCGCAATTTAAACCGACGTTTAAATATTGAGAAAGGAGCGGAACAGGATAACCGCTAAGTGCTGATACCTCAGGAAACAGGTTTACTGTTCTTGAAGCTGTCCGAATAATCTGGGTTGACATCATGGAGCTAGAGGATTGAAAAATATTGTTGCGGTCAAGTCGTTATTTAGAGTGCAATCTCTAAATAGTACTTTAATCTTCATTATTGTCATCCAGTTTTGTCAGGGTATCTTTCTTTCCCCGTGTTGATCCGGACACTCTGTATACAATATACCAACTGCCTTATGCCAATGCCAAATTGCCAATAATTGTTAAATATTTTATTTATTTTTATTTTTTCCCATTTCAGTTCAAGGAAATTTGAGTCGGGAGCCTGGTTCCTGAGACAGGTTCAGCGAGCGTTTACCCTGATGCCGTGGTCTATTAGCACAGACAAGCTGGAGCAAATCGGTATTCACCTCTTAAAAATTATATTTTTTGTATAAAATCGCAGGGCACACAAGTGGAAAAAATCTCAAACAGTAAGACACGTTGACAATCAAAACTGGTTTATCATAAAAGCACTCAGAAAATGTACATAAGTTAAAAAAAGTCTTTGGTACATGACGGGGTTGGAACTTGGACTAACCGAATGGAAGTCCTATACGCGTACCGCTGGCTTTAGTAATTAAAAGTAGTAGTATCGGATTAGTATCCTTTAAATAATTCAATAAATTCAACCCAATTTTAATTTAGTAGATTTACCTATAACCTTGTAACTTTAGAAAACAAATTTTAGAAATAATTCGGATTTTTATTAAGTTTTTATGTAGTATAGGGTAAAAAAACTGTAATCATAACAAAAATACTATAATCAATAGGACTAAATCTATCAAAATCCATCCAGAATACAGAGTCTAATGTCACAAACACCTTGACATTGACTAGGTGGTGGAGTCTTGCAACGACTCGTCCTGATTGGTACCACCGCCTTACCTATTCCTACCACAAAAGCACTAAGCTTACCATTGTCGTATTCTAGTTTGGAGGGTAGGGTAGCCGGTAAACTTTCAAGCAAGAGGCTTGCCATCCCAGCTTCAGGTTGGCAACGCACCATCTCCACCATTGGTGTCTATAGGCGACATGTATTTCTTACCATCAGGAAATCCGTCCGCTTGTTTTCCTTCTAATATCATAAAGACTACTGGCGGTAGAGTCCTGTGCCCGATCACAGACAGTGACGCACCTACAACGTCTATGTAGTTTATAGGCCACGGTCCCTTACCATCAGGTAACTCTTATGCTTGTATGCTGTTTTATCTCATAAAAAAATACTTTGTAACAATCTCTACATGTTAATTGCATTATGTTTCAGAAGAAGAAAACGAAACTTCAGAAACGAACCATAAGTCACGCGACTTACAGAACGAGCTCCACAATGTGAGGGAATTTCTAGAAGCCATCTCCGCTCGGCTGGCTGGTGGAACTCTTGAGGGGACCAGGGTTTCTCATCTATACAACCACCCTGCATGTAAGTCGCTTTTATTGATAGTACATATATTTAAATAAATCCACGTAATTAAAAGTTACTTTGTGGCTCCTTTGAGGAATATTCTGCCTATGTTTAAGGCAGCTTGTAATAGATGAAACGATTCTTTATATATAGATAAAGAGATAGAATCTTTGTTTCTTATACAATACCTTTAGCTACAGTGGTAGAGTTCTGCGACGACTCTCTCAAGTTCCTAGCTTACATTTTCTAGCTGCCGTGTAGAGTAGCCGTGAAAGTTAATCAAGGCGCTTAGTAACTCAGTTCACAATGAATATTAATCTTTTACGGTACCTATTAACAATGGGCAGATCCTCAATGATCAAGTGGTTAGCTTAATACTTTCATTTTGGTAGTCCCAATGTAACAATAAGTTTTTATAACTTAAAACCATATTTGAATGCTCTTACGGACAAGGGTGTTTATTGTAAGAAAACCCGGATTTCGTATTGTTGCCGCCCTTTTTCCTAGATTAGGTAGCCGATCCCGATATCATCTGATATAGAAATGGAATAGGCCTAGGCGAAGGAAAATTATAAACAAATGGGTATTTTATTTTCAAAGAATCTATCTACTTCTTAAAAAATGTTATTAAACAAACGTAGGTAATTTTACAAAAATAATATTTTAAAACAAGTAGATAAGTTTTCCTTGTTTTTTCATGTAATTTAGTCTACGAACATAGTTTAATATTAGTTAACCCATTATGTTTAACCTTTTACCAAGATGATGTAGTAAAAAATCATGTATTATTTCTATTGTTTTTGAGTTTTTTGTATTAACAATAATATCTTCAAAGTCATCGTCTAAAGAATAAAAAATTAGTTATCAATTTGTTACATAAATAAAATAAATAATAGGTTTTCTCTTCGTTTTAGTCTTATCCCGTATTATATCAGATGATATCGGGGTCGGCTACCTAATCTAGGGTATTTGACTAGGACACCAGTTTTTACGCAAAGCCACTGCCATCTGACCTCTGCAACCCAAAAGGGAAACTAGGCCCAACTCTAGATTAGTTCGAATTTAATGAATCCAAGTTTCCTCACGATGTTTTTCTTCACCGTAAGAGCACTCAGAAAATGTACATAACTTAGAAAAAGTCATTAATATTGGTGGGTTTAAACTTGGATTACCCGAATGAAAGTCCAAAGCGCGTACCGCTAGGCAACCGAAGCTACAACATACATAAAACCACCACCGCCTGTATAAAATATAGACACGAGTTTAATACTGGTGTAATGCTGGCCCTAGCGCTCACTTTGCCTAAATAAGCTTGTAATATGAATTAGATGTGCAAATGTTCGAGCGGTACCACGCCACGCTGCGAAGCTCGCTTGCCGACCTCTCTACTGCGCTACGAGACGCGCTCAAGCGTAAGAAGCATGCCGCATGCTGTATTGCACAGGGAAACATGGAATGCTAAACTAAAACTTTAAAGGTCGTTACCTAAACTTAAAATAAGCGCTCTAACACAACAGTGTTAAAGCGACACAACGAGTAAAGTCCTACCTACACTTTAAATAATAACGTTTCAATAATATAACTTTTAAACTCAAGTTGACCGTATTGAATTCCCAATGAAGTCGTGATTTGTTGAATATAGTTAGCAGTACTAATGTAAGAAGTCACAATAAAAGTTTTAGTCTAACTGTAATAGCAAGAATACGATTCAAAAAGCGTACTCAAAGTAAACATATAAATGTTAAATTTTAAATCACAGTTTGTGAGTGGATTTTGGGGTGGATGTCTGTGTGTTCGTTACTCTTTCACACAATAACTATTGAACGGTTTATCACGAAATACAGTAATATATCTTATATGTAGGTATTAAAATAACACATGGGCTATTTTTTTAATATAATTCATGCGCATAAATCAGCCGGCGTAAAGCTACTTATATTAACGTACAACGGTGTCACGTACTTACTTAAAAGTTGAACACTAGCCACATTATAATAAATTTACTTGTGTAGTAGTATTTTTCCAAAACGAATAATTTTGACTTTTCTTGCTTAAAACACATTTGAACAAAAAGTAAAATATACTGGTATGACCAAAATCAACAGAAGCGCGACATCACTTAGTAAAGATATATTTCAGCCATAACTTTACAAATAAGAGCATTTTTAATAATTACTAGACGGGGATAACATTTTCAACATACTTTATAAGAAGTTCTAAAAATCATAATTATTTATCAATAAATTGAAATTGACGCTCAAATTCAAAAACAGTTGAAATTAAAAATAATTACTAAAATATTAATTTTACATCATAAATGCTTAAGCATTCCTTGTTCACCTAGTCATGTTTGCTGCACTGTTTGTCTTAGTAAAATAGATCCATATTACACTATAAAGTTTGTCTAACTACCTGCTACCACTACAACCTGCATGCATTTATGTAGTTTTTAATCGTTGTTTCATTACATTTTAATCAGAGTAGAAATAGTATCTCAGACCTTGTGATGGAATCGTACCTAGAGGTTGCTTGAACGAATAGTTGCCATGAGCGATTTTTCAGGGGTTGCCTGCTGTTTTTTCTTCTCTAAAAGATATATCGTATCGATAAAATGTCGACGGCACAAATTTTATACCTCACCTGGGACACACATGACTATCTGTACTTCCTATTAATGCTAAAACCCTAAAATATTTTACACCCACTGGTATAATATCGTTTTCATATTTCTTATTTTGTTTCCTAAAATATGTTATAGCAACTGTTTGATAACAAATAATTGCACAACTTATTTTTACAGGCACTGTTTTATTTTTAATTGTAAGATTTAAAAATTTCATTTAGGAAATAACAACATTTTCACTGTTTCCATTATTTTAAGAATTTATAATAACAGTTCAGAACCACAAAAGGAAACGTAGTCGTAAAAAAACGTGTTGGTCCGGGTCCCTTGTGTAGAATATACCATCTGCCTCCCTACCAGGCAGAGGTTTGTATAGGTTACCATTTAGTTGAGTGCTGTGCAGCAATTGACCGCCTAAGCTATTCCTGCCACCATAATGTCAATACGCTCATTACGTTAAATACAGCTGTTGTAGGTAATATATTTTTTAGGGAATCCTCCTTATTTCACCTTTCACTTTGGGTGTGCCACCTTTTGTTTATTTAATACTCTATTAGATTAAGAATAATTTATTTAGTTCACCAAATTAAACATACTTAGAAACTATACCATTTCTGCTTGCTAAATTAAGTAAATACCTGTGCCATACGATAAGCAGTGGCCGTACCAAAAGATGACATTTCTAATCAGTTCTCCTGCAGTATGTCCACTATACCAGGGACGTTAAGATTTTCGAATACGAGGACAATATAGTGGATATATAAACTCAGATATATGTGGAGTTAAATAATAAAGATTTATATTTGTCTGAGTTTATAATGGCAGCCATGTCACGCAGGTCAAGATCGTAAACATTACTGTGGCATTACCATTTTGCAATTATCATCACATCTTTACCTACACGCAACCATATAATGAAACATAATTAGTTATATTGTAATTTTCGTAACATTAAAAGTTAAAATATTACTTAATGTTACCTTTTTATTAAATTTTTAAGTAGCGAATGAGCTGACGGTTCTCCTATAGACCGTATAGAAATTTATAATGTATTGGCGAGACTATTGTAATTAGTACCTTCACGCCTATTATCCCCGAAGAGGTAGGCAGAGGCGTGCTAGTATATCAACGACTCGTGAGTCCAGTAGATATACTGGTACACCAACGATTAGTCAAGGTACTTCTGTAATTAAATCTCCGATAATGGCTGCCCTTGATTAATTTGGAACTTCAATCTCGTAGGTTGGTTTTCCTTCTTGGTCTTTTATATTAGTCGTCTCTTTGGTCGAGTGTAGTGTGTGCCCGACTCTGACGTACAAGGTCCCGGGTTTTCTGAGTCTCGCCTCTCGACGTTAAGCGCCGGGGACGGAGATGCTATAGTGCAGTAGTGTGTGTCAAGATTGCGTTTGCCACCGTTCACCGTAGCACAATAGGTTTTTCAATACCGGGATCTGGTGGTAATTGTGGGTGCATAAATATGAACCTCTGCAACCTTAAGTATGCACCATTCAGAAATATGTCTAACCTTATATTTTTCAAACAAACTGTAAAAAGTCATAGGACATGTTGCATAACCCGGATTTCGAACCCGGGACCTCGGGCGTCAAAGTTAGACCCGGCTACGGTCGACCAAAGAGGCGACAACATGATACATTGTTTTATGTACTGTGATACATTAATTGATTAAATCTACAAAATATATTAGTGTCACGTTAAAAGCATTTTACGCAAATCGCAACTCTGATGAACGAGTCTGACGGAGTGACAAACCATGTAACTCGGTGGGGTCATAGAATAATGAATAAATAATGATGCCAACTCCGAAGTTCAGCTTCCTAAGAGATATCATTTACATAATATCTGCTTATTATTTGATATCAATAATAATTTTCTATTTGTGCTTTTTATCAGACTTAGAGGGAGGGTTTTGTCACTATATTAATACGTGAAACAAAAACTTTTTACCCCTTTTCCTGAAAATTGCGCGGATGGAGGAGTAACGCTAATGTTTTTCAATAATAATGCTTATCAAGTACATTAGGTAAAAAATTAAAAACATTACATACACTACCATGCATTCGACTTTTTTTTTTTGATATAGACTAACTTGTTGCTAACCGAGTGGTTCTTACAACTTCACCGGACTTTGCATTCGACGCAGAGACTAACACACCTATATTTTGTTACACGCATACATACTCTGTTGTCTAATAGGCAATATGTAGGTGTGTGATTTAGATATATCCCAAAAAATATCGTGTAATCTTTATTGTTGAAGAAATATCTCCACATAGATATTTGTTCCAATAATCAAGTTTCTAATTATAAAATTAATTCTTTAAAAGTAGTATTTTTGCAATTCCTCGCAAAGTTCAAAAAATTCAATGCGTGACTTCACGGTCCCATGTCAACTCCATGTCAATTGAATATCCTTATTTTTGGTATCTTTGGACATAATATGAACATTTTCGCACATAAATATTGTATTGTCCATACAATATTTGAATAATAAAAATATATGGGAAGATATATAGTTAAGATATATAGTGAATACTATACATACTTCGTTGACAAATTATTGATTTCTCGGTGGAGGGTGACGTCACAAATAAGCGCGCTAAAATGGCGGTGTTTAAATCATCCGAAAATGATTAAAGTTTGGATTTTTTTTTACCTTAGTTATCACTATTTTGCAATTGTATTTTCAGTTATGTAATTACTTAAAATATTGTTTTAAAAACATGCATATTCCTTATTGTTTGTTTTGTTTGTCATTTAATATTTTTAAGGTTTTACATTTCCGAAACAATCAAAGAGTTTTATAATATTTGTTTCTATTATGGTCGAATTTCGACCACCAAGCGACCACTAATTTATTTATTATAAACCAGTAGACCAGGAACAAACTCTTATGTTAGACTGAAGATGGAATGGAAAAGATGGTCCTGACGTCGAGAAGGATATGAGAACTTATAATCTCACGGTAGAGGAAGCTCAGGATCAAGCGAAGTGGAGAAGATTGACGAGGAAGGCGGAACCTAGCTCTTGTCAGGATTAACGCTTAGATTAGATTAGTACCTCCACGCCTATTATCCCTGAAGGGGTAGGCAGGGGTGTACTAGTATATCCACGACTCGTAAGTCCAGTTGATATACTAGAACACACCCACGATTAGCTAAGATACTGGGGCCCTGATGTGATAAGTGGTCAGCCTAACGCCACTTCGGGTACATTCCAATCCAGGGCAATATAATGCTTACTGAGAATAATCAGAAAAACATTTAAGAAAAGTTGTCCGACCTGAGAATTGAACCCGGACCTTACGCGGCTAACGGTCATAACAGGCGACAGCCGTACCGTTACACAACAAAAGCTATAATGATTTTTTTATAATTCAACAACTGCTGTCCGCGACTTTGCCCACGTCTATAATTGATAATGTCATTCTGAAGCGATAGCGTTATGAAGGGAAAAAAATACATTATTTTTGGAAGTTTTGGTGGAATCGAGATAAATAAACCGGCCAAGTGCGAGTCGGACTTGCGCACGAAGCGTTTCGTACCATTGTCGATAAAAAAAACGTTTGTTGTATGGGATCATTCTGTATATATTTATTTTATAATGTTTTTATTATTTTCCGTATTAGCGACAAGAGAAGTTGTGAAATTGTGAAGTTGTGAACATTATCTGTGAAATTTTGAACTGTTTAGCTATGACAGTTCATGAGATATAGCCTGGTGATAGACGGACATATAGATGGACGGACAGCGTAGTCTTAGTAATAGAATCCTGTTTTTATCCTTTGGTACGGAACCCTAACGGAAATTAATAACTACGCTTCTCCTAATTGAGAAAACCAAACCTACGATTAAAACTAGAAACCTTATGATGTAGTTCATAAATACATTACTCTATAAATAAACTAGCGACCCGCCCCGACTTCGCACGGGTATACTATACATGTTATATATCTACATAAAAACCTTCCTCTTTAATCACTCCATCTACTAAAAAAACACATCAAAATCCGTTGCTTAGTTTTAAAGATTTAAGCATACATAGGGATAGACAAAGTAACTTGGTTTTATAATATGTAGTGATACGTTTAGGTCAACTCGTAATGCTACAATTGCTAAACTTACCAGTTACAACCCTTCGATCCTGGCGATCAATAGTTTGTTATATCTCCCACAGGCCATCTCTAAATTAAAACTATAGACTTTAGTCTGTTGAAACTATGAAGCAGTTGGTACCATATGGAGATCACTCACCAAATACCTCTAGCTTCATGTTTTGATCCCATAAACATTAAAACTTCTATCGTATATATTTTTCACAAGCAAGTTTCTATCTACTTGGTGCGTTGTATCTATCATAATATTGAACCCGTATATTGACTTCTAAAAAACAAATACTAAAAATAGCTCTTATTATGTATTTACGACTCCAGGCAATCAGAAGTGTGTAGAATTATTGTTACGAGTGATGAGAAAACTTAGACCAATACCGAGAAGTCTTGATTTTATCTCGGTTTTTTTGTCTTTTCAATGAATTTCACTAGTTCAAAAAATTTTTTTATTGTTTTTAGAAAAAATACAAAGATGTTGATGATGTATGTCTACCGGCTACCCCACCCTGCCGACCGAAACACGACTATGTCATTATGACGGCAGGAATAAGTAAGGCGGTGGATCCCTACCCAAACAAGTTGCTGCACAGCACTCTACAATTAGTGATCATGTTGAAAATGAAATTCATTTGTCTACCGATTGTGTATTAAAGTGTGCTTATTACAAATCTTTTGGACGTACTTATCAATCTATTTTTATCTTGTAAATTTGACATATTTTATTTAAAACAAAATCATAAAAATTTAAATGAATAAAAAATTCAAGTAAGTTACCCTATTTTTACCGTAAAATAGGGTATTTTTTAAAGGTAAATTGCCACTTGGGTCTTGATTTCAAAACCAAGACCATTTTGCCCGCCACTATTCAAGGGTATTAATGTAGACTGGCTTTGAGGCTATTAAAAAAGGCTATTCCCGTCAGCACAAACTGGTCTACAATTTAGTATTCAGTACTTATTGCACTCGGCCGTGAGAACGCTGAATATAATTGAAAAACAAAATAAATTGCTTTTTAAATGCTTCCTAAAGTCGAATATAAAAATAAATATAAGTAGTGACTTTACGCGGCTTCGCCCGTTTTTCGACCAAGGTAACAATGGAGAGGGTTTTAAATTCGATGTGTATTTTTTTTTATTAGATTACGCATATCATTTTTACATATTTTTTTACAGTAGTGATGAGCGTTATCATTTTTATAGCAGGAACACGAGTATAAACCGGTGATATCAATTTGGACATTCACAAAATTATATTATCTAGTTAGAGAACGCAATAACAGATGAATATTTAACAGCTTGTCTTTTAACAGCAGACTGCCTTGTACTGCTGGTTAAATCTTCTTAAAGACCTAAAAAAGACCAAAATTTCGAAAATGTTTGTTTAATAAAAATCCGACTATAAATGTTTTCTTTGATAGCTTGAAGAATGTAAACGATAATATTTAAAAAATATACCGACATTCTCAATGTATTTACTAACATCGTGAAATTTAACTCCCAATAGATACTTCATCTCTTACTAACCCCGTTTTTATATGAGACTAGCTGTGCCCGCGACTTCATCCGCGTTTTTATTTCATTGTTAGCCTACGCCATTCCTTAATAAATTAGCTGTCTACTAGTGAAAGTCCCATCAAAATCGGTCCAGCCGTTTCGGAGATTAGCGGGTACAAACGGACAGACATACAAAGTAGATGACGCTGTGCATTTTTACATCACGTCCTTGAATTGACTCAGGGTTAATTATAGATTAAAATTTAGTACCAAATCTGAAGATAGATGACGCTATGCATTTTCAACTCGCGTATCTGAATTGATTCGGCCTTATTATACTCCTACATACGTCATTGGTTATCTCCTTCAGCACCTCAATTTTATTTATTTGTTTAGGTAATCAGGATCGCCGATCGGCTAACTAATCTTGGAAATTTGACAGGGACGTCAGTTTTTCATAGAGCGATTGCCATCTGACCTAGCGATGCCCGATATATTGCTTTGTATCGATATATCGTATCGTAATGTATCGTAACTAATTGTATCGATACACGAT
>DVZL01001880.1:0-16528 GCA_018236625.1 Lasaia peninsularis
AAATACTTTTTTCCTTTGACCCAAATGTTGGTAACTTCTGAACGTTTGTTTACACAATTTATACCTTCTCGTGACAGATAGTATAGGTAGGTAGCGGTATACATTTATTCATGATCAGCCGACATTAAGTTCCATGATGGCCCATTGGTCGAGTGTAGATGGTCTCCGACTTCGAGTCACGAGGTCCCGGGTTCGATCCCCGGGTAGTCCTTCAAGGATACAGGCGTGAAAGTTTTTCTTATATTTTTTATTTTTTTTATTTATAAATCAGGTATTTTTAGAATAAAAGACATTATTATATTTTATTCCTTCGCTTCGAAAGATTGAACGTAAAAGGTGTGGGTGGAGTCATTAATATTACATTATCGTGTACCGTCGTAAAAATAAGGGTTAAGCGGACGTTGGGGATCGGGATGAAACGGGATGTATGGTTCAAATTTGATATGTAGCTTAATAAAAGTATTTTAAAAGGATAAATAATATTCATGAATTTATTTAAGGAAGATACATTGAATAAATTCATGTTTTTTTTAAATAATTTCCATTGGCTATCTACACAAATAAATATGTATGTAATATTATAATAATTTTTATTAAATGCATTTGTATGTATATTTACAAGGTACATGTACCAAAACAACATTTTTAGATTTTTTGTCTATCTGTGTCTGTTTGGACCCGCTAATCTCAGAAACGGCTGGACCGAATTTTATGGGACTTTCCATTGTAGACAGCTGATATAATAAGGATTAGCTTAGGCTATTTTAGTTTATAAGTCGCTTGGCAAACAAAATCACTTCCTACTGTCTGTCCGTCACTACGTTTTGTTTAAATCTTTAAATTACGCAATGGACTTCGATGCAGTTTCTTTTAATAGATTGAGTGATTTCTAAAGGAAGGTTTTTATGCAAGTATAACACATGCATAATATAGTACAAAAACACGAACAATTTTTGAAAATTCTAATATGATGTCGTAAATAAGCGCATTTTTTGCACTTACATTGAAACTCTACGAGATATTGTACAATATACAACTTAATAGAATTACAAAAAAGTTCGCGGTGGCATGATGATAGTCTTCTTAGGGATAACCCATAATAACAACTTTTTATTCTTTACTTTTTACTAGAAATAATGGCTTATTTACGAAGCAATTTTAGGCAATACCTATTAATAAACATTATTAATATTTATCCGATAATTGGCCTATTTTCTACGATCAAATTGCTCGTGTATTATCCGAGGGTGGTGTCAAGAGTCTTAGATATCGACGTGTTTATATTATGAAAAATAATGAATATGGAGGAAGCAAGGACTTTGCGCGAAGATATATGCATGTATATGTATGTCAGTATGGATCCATACTTTAGACCGCCTCGTTGCTCGAGTGGCTAGCGAACATGCCTAACCGCATCGACTAACCGCCAGGCTCGGGTTCGATTCCCGTCGGGGACAGACATTTGTGTGGTGAACATAGATGGTTGTATTTCCGGGTCTGGGTGTTTATAAAATTTATTCTGGTATCTATATTACTATGTATTAGTATCGTTGTCTAACACCCATAACACAAGCATTTAATTTGCTTTCTTTGGGGTTAGATCAATTTGTGTACCTAATTTGTCCAGTAATATTAATTTATTATTATTTTAATATATATAATCTTTCGTAAATGTTTTCCAGATTTTCCTGCGTAAGCATTACATTATCCGGGATCGGAATGTGCCCGAAGTGGCGATAAGCTCGCCACCTATTACATTAAGGGATTAGCCAAGGTAGGACACTAATCGTGGGTGTTCTAGTATAGCTATTGGACTTACGAGTCGTGGATATACTGGCACACATCTACTTACCCGTTCGGGGATAATAGGCGTGAAGGTACTTTTTTTATTAGTATTTATTTATTATACTTATATTAATTGTATATGAAAATCAAATTTCGCTCATAAATGATAGTATATTTTTATTTATTTTGAAAATCGAATTCATTATGAATAATATTAAAATGTAACGCGCTCGCCATATTTAAATAAAAACGACTTCACTGTAAGGGCTCTCGGAAAATGTTAAGTTTGAAAAACTTATTGGTATGTCTCGGGATTCAAACCTGGACTCCCGAATATATATTTGAAGCGAAATATAATAATATATATTACGCCAGAAACTACATAAATTATTTTGAAACATCTGAATAAGACACGGTTAAACAATTACAAAACATAATTTACGCTGTCTATAAAAATGTTCTAAAATTGTTGTGTAATATGTAAGATTTATATAAACAAGCAATACATTTTGTATGATATTGGAAGGCAAAGAAGCAGACGGATTTCCTGATGCTAAGAAATACACATCGTCTATAGACACCAAAGGTGGAAACGGTGCGCTGCCAACCTGAAGCTGGGATAGTAAGTCTCTTGCGTGAGTAAGTTTACCGACTACCCTACCCTCCAAACTAGAACACGAGAATGGCGCACATTGAAGTTATTGTGGCAGGAATAGGTAAGGCGGTGGTACCAATCCGGGTGAGTCGTTGCAAGACTTTACCACCTAGTCAATGTCACGGTGTTGGTGACAATAGACCCTGTGTTTGCCTCTTACGAGCTGCTTGGGTGGAAAGCAGTTGGCCTAATCTAAAACGGAACCCGGACCAACACGGAGTAAAAACAACACAGGATATAGTTTCATTATAATGTGTCCAGTAGTTTTTTCGTAAAAGAGTAACAAACATATATACATACATCCATCTATACTAATATTAGTAGGATTAAGATCATGAAAATGTATAAAAGCTCAGGATTGTATCTTTAATAATAGGTCTTTAGTCAAAAAAATAGAGCATCAGTTAAACGGTAATACAACGTCGTATACACGACACATTTTATGGCGATATTTAAGCGACATATCGTTAAAGCCGAAACAACAAATGACATAAAAAGTTTAAAATTAAGCTTATTAAGCTCGAATAAAGTTTTCCAATAAAAAGCCAACTTTTATTGGAAATCTGATGACCATGTTTTAATACTAATTGTTGCCCGTGGCGTAATAACGTTTATATTTTTTAAAACAAAGTAATGTTCCTTATGTAGGACAAACTTTTATTAAAACGTAGCTTACAATTTAGATCAGACGTCTTCCTTTCAATTAGTAAGCATATAGTATTTTTAATATGTTATTAAAACTAGTGTTATAAGCGACAATGCAATGTAATAAGCGACATCCATACAAATAAATAAAATTGGGGTGTCTTATTAAAATAAACGCTTTTTACTAAATGCATATGTATGTTTACAAAGTAAGTATACCAAAACAAATTTTTTTAGAATTTTTGTCTATCCGTCTGTTTGTTTTCTTACTACCCTACTCTTCGGAACACGACAATGTCATTGTGGCGGCAGGAATAGGTAAGGTGGCGGATCCCTACCCGGGCAAGTAGTTGTACAGCACTCTACCACCAGTGGTCGTGAAAGTGACCCTGTTAACCAATGCTTGCTTCTTACGAGCTGCCTGAGAGAAAGACAGTAGGTCTATTTTACACAGACGGCCTGGACCAACACGAGGAAACTTTTTTTCGAATGCTTGTGAGTTCATCCATTACTTTATAATATTTGTCGGAAATACGCATAAAATAAAGCAAAACAGCGCTTGAAAAAACAACTGACAATAATATATGGTCTATAGAGCGACATCGAAACAGATACATTATCAGATAAACGGTTATACAACGTCGCAACGACGCGCTTTATAGCGACATTAAAACGTATCGTTAATAATTTAACGACGAATGACAAAGTTAAAACTAAACTTTTTAAGCTCGCATAAATAAGTTTTCAAATACGAGACAAACATGATTATTTGTTTGGATTGGGGGACGTTGTGGTATCGTTATAATTGTTATAAATTATATTCTATTTCGTTCGACATATTGTCGGATGCTTAATCTAAGGATTTGAAGGGCACCAGTCCACCAAAACCATAGAGCGACCTTTATAATCTAAAAAGGGTAACCAGTCCAAATCATAATCTTTTCCTTCGGCGACAATTATATTTATGATTTTTGTTAATTATTTTTTTTTTCAATAAAAAAGGCTCTAATATTCGTTACTAGCTGACCCGGCGAACTTCGTATCGCCTAACAGTCAATGTATGTCATGTTTCCTTTTATCTGAACTAATTTAGGCTTCGATGAAAATAATATAATGATACATATATAATTATTGATATGGATAGATATATAAAAATATTTTCTTATGATGAAAGAAAATTAAAATTAAAAATACTTTTTTAAATTTTTATAATTTTAAATTGCTTTTTATATTTACAAGGTATATATACCAAAATAATATTTTTTAGAATTTTTGTCTCTCTGTTCCTCTGTCCGACTGCTTATTCCTAATAATCTCTGAAACGACTGGACAACAAAAATCATAAATATAATTGCCGCCGAAGGAAAAGATTATGATTTGGACTGGTTTCCCTTTTTAGATTATAAAGGTCGCTCAATGGTTTTGGTGGACTGGTGCCCTTCAAATCCCTAGATCAAGCATCCGACAATATGTCGAACGAATTCATAAAGAAAGAAAATTAAAATTTAAAAAAATACAAAAATATTTTTTTATAAAAATATAGACAATGTGTAAATATAAATCATTACATGATAATCAGTATTTGTTAGGATGGACAACAAATAACAAAGCAATTAGATTATTAAAGCAGGTAGGTATATAAATTTAAACACGGACTTTGAAATAAACATAGTATACATATATTACCTGCTTCCGTCAGAAATTGAACCGGAACTGTATGTATATCCAATAGTCGATGCCGTTAGGCATTTATGTAAATCGCTCAACCAATGAGACGGTCTAAAATATACAATAAAAAAACGGGCAAGTGCGAATCGAACTCGCGCACGAAGGGTTCTATTCAATAAAAATGTTAAAAAAAAAAACACGTTCGTTGTTTGGAATCAATCTTGTTTTTAGTATTTGTTGTTATAGCAACAACAGAAATACGTCATTATGAAAATTTCAATTTTCGAGCTATCACGATTTATGAGATACAGCCTGGACAGACATAAAATCATACAGACAGATGGACAGCGATGTCTTAGTAATAGGATTCCATTTTTGCCCTTTAGGTACGGAACCCAAAAAATAGTTTTTCAGTAATGGATGGTTTACAAACACACATACATTATCAGATAAACGGTTGGGCAAAGTCGCAGCACCGACATACTTTATGGCAACATAAAACCGACATATCGTTAATTTTGGAACGACAAGTGACACGAAAAGTTTTAAATTAAACTTATTAAGCTCGTTTTAAAGTTTTCCGATAAAATAAAAACATTATGTTTCATATTTTAACACTGACCATATTTTAAAGCTGTTTAATAATCGCTAGCTGCGCTCGCGACTTCGTCCATTTGAATTTAACTAAATAAAAGTCGCCTAAACTATTCCCCATAACATCTGCCAGTGAAAGTCCCAACAAAATCGATCCAGTCGTTTCAGAGATTATAAGGAATAAGCAGTCGGACAGAGGGACAGAGAGACAAAAATTCTAAAAAATATTATTTTGTTATATATACCTTGTAAATATAAAAAGCGATTATTTTAATTTATTATTACGTTATATAGATACTCCAATTTTACTTAGTTACTACACTATGGATATAGTTATAGGGATTTAGAAATATCCATATTTTTTTGAAATATCATTATGTCCATATCCCCGAAGGGGTTAGCAGAGGTACTACATACTTATGCACCCACGATTAGCCGACGATAATGATACTACTATTTTTTCGGATCGAAAAGCAGACAAACAGACCAATTTTCTGATTCTAAGAAATACACATCGTCTACAGAGGTTTTAAGTACTCAGTGCATAGTCAACTTCAGACTGGGATGCTGGGATGTTTTACTGGCTACCTCTTTTATATTAGAACAGGACAGCGGTGAGATCTGACTTTATTTTTTCTCGTGTTGGTTCCTGTGAAGAATAGACTAATTGCCTTCCTACCAGGCAACTCGTAAGAGCATAGGTTAATTGGGTTACTACTAACCACTGGTGGTAGAGTGCTATGCAGCAACTTGCCTGAGTAGGGATACACCACTTTACCTATTCCTGCCACCATAATGACATTGTCATGTCATCAGGAGACCCGTGTGCCTGTTCGCCATAAAAACAATCGAAGTAGCGTGTGGTAATTAGTATAGCTCTTTAAATACTAAACCGTCATTTTGTTCCGTCTCCCCGTCCGGCTAAAACAAACACATTTGAATGTATTTTTAACGAGTTTCATGACAACTTAAAGCATTTCGCATAAAATGATTAATTATACGCCTTGAGAATTCGTTTATATTCTAAAAGCGTTTGTCTAACATTTGCACAGACTGAGGTATTTTAAAACTAATATCCTTTTTTGTCTTTTTTATCTTTACACCGACTTCCGAAAAGGAGGTTCTTCATTTTACTATAATTTTTGTGTGATTCGCGACCTATTTATTTACTGTATGTGCCAATCTTGATTCTTTATAGTTCTGTAACCAGAATGTAAACACGGAACCCTATTATTTAGACTTCGTCTTCTGTTTGTCTATTTGTCTGTCTAACTATCCGTCAACAACTAGGCGTTATCTCGTAAACCATGATAGATATACAGTCAAAAGTTTTCACACATGATGTTATTCTCTGGTCGCCATAACAACAAATACTAAAACCTAAACAATTATTTAAAAACTTGTGCTGGCATTGATAGGTATGGTCCAAGAGCCCGTGGCTCCCAAACCTTCGTCATTTTATAAAAGCTGAAATTTCTTCCATACGTGCCTCTAGTATAGGTACCAACAATCCCCACATATGGTACCTACCCAGGTAGTCCTACCATAGTGTCTCAAATAACATATATAAAATTCAGCTTTTATAAAATGACGAAAGTAGAACTACAAATTATAATAGTTCAGGGGTGTCTGGCAGGGGTTTGCAACCATACAAATTGTCTGGCAATGAATAATGTGAATTCTGATATTACCACGAACAAAATATCAAAAAATTAAGTTTTATAAAATAACAAATTTAAGGTGGAATTTTATACACTTTGCTACCTGTTATCTGCCAAAGCAACCATTACCCAGGTACCATATGTGGGGATTGTTGGTACCTATACTAGTGGCACGTATGGAAGAAATTTCAGCTTTTATAAAATGACAAAGGTCTGGGAGCCACGGGCTCATACTCTATTATGATGTATGCATCCATAAGGAAGGACCTTTGAATACGGTATACGCGAGCGAAGCCAGGGGCAACAACTAGTTAATTAATGCTTCAGAGCACGAAGTCATTGAACATAATAGCTGAGTTATAAAGCCGAGCACACACTTCCACAGGCGGCCATTACACCTAAACAGCCTAAAGGGAAACACGTTATTACGCACTCACACTGAACGCTTCCGAGCTAGTATAATTTTACTGTGTTTCAGATCTAATTACAGTAAAACCTCCTGCTAAACGATATAATTGCTTACTACCCCTTTTAATGTCGCCGTTTTCTCCATAGCATTAGAAATATACGTGTTATAGACAGACTAACTAAGCTTACCTCAATTTCCAATATTCTAACTTAAATCCCATAAAAACAATGTTTTACACGAATGAACAGGCACACGGATCTCCTGATGGTAACAGACAACCGTGGCCATCATCATCATCGTGGCAATCCTATAAAAATGCTCACCTTTTACCTACTTCCAGGTAGGAAGACAGTCTATTCTTCACAGAGGACCAACAAGGGGAACCTATTTTACTACCTGGTATCTACCAAAACTGACGTTTATTTATATCAAGACGTTCTTCTAAGTTCACGACGTTCTAAGTTCTTAAGTAGTTTAATCAGCATATGCTAAAAACTTTTAACTTTTGTAAAATGACTAATACGTTTGCGTTAAGAATGCAGTGTTCTATAGCTACCCGCTTACCCTCTTAACCAATCAAATAGCTCCTAATTAGAAAGTCAAGTTCACAGTGACCAGTTGACGTCGTTTTTACAAACGAAACGGTTGTGTCCTAATAATAAAAATAAACCTAATAATACAGTTACCGTAATACAATGCATTCTTAACAAGTATAACATTGGAAATACCTCTATAGTGATGGTGGTGGTGATATATAAAAAATAATACATCGTCACGCCCATATCCCTGAAGAGGTAGGCAGAGGTACATACCTACTTATTCACTCACGATTAGCCGAGTATGATGTAAGTCCATTCATATCTCTCTACCTGGAATCTAATCCCGGACTTCGTGAGTCAAAACTGGACACCGACTAAACATGACTACACAGGCGATAGTCTGGCTTACAGAGAATCATCCCAAAAATCCAATACCCCAGGAGTTATTGCACTTGAACACCCTCGAGACTTACGAAAGGTTCCCCTACAACACAAAGTCATTCCAAAGAAAAACTTCGTCAATTTATTGAACTTAATGGATTTGAATTTGAGTTCGCAATTCAATAATGGCTACTTTGTTTCAAGATTTGTTTTCTAAGAAAAATAATTTGCCCCACGCCATTTTGGTACGTGGCGGTGGTGGTGGCGGCGTGGAGTTAATATAGTACTATAGCTTAGCTTGAATTGTGCTATAAGTAAAATAGACTGAATATTGAGGATTAAGTCTTAGAGAGAAACAGATAGGTAAGGTACCGCCATTAAAAAAGAATAAGAATCTTATGTCTCTTTCTAACTTGAAACATTTCCGCTTAGAGGCAGTCTCGTCTCCCCTACTCTATTCGAAGGTCAAAATTAAACTTCGAAGGTCTTTCTGCTGGAAATGGTATAAGTCTTAATTTAACGTAGTGATATCAAAGTAAAGTCCTGTACAAATATTTTAAAACTAGAATTGTGTGTATTCTGTGTCCAAAAGGTTTTTTTAAATTTTTACGGTAGCGTAAACATGGAACCCTTTTACTAAGACTCCGTTGACCATCTGTAGGCATATCTGGCTACCACCAGGCGGTATCTTATGAACCATGATAGCTAGACACTTGTCATGTTGCCGATATACCAACAAATACTAAAAACAGAATAAAATAAATATACAAAGGGTGTTCTCATACAACAAACTTGATTTTTTGCCATTTTAATACTACGGAATTAAACATCAATGATAATGTCTGCACGTGATACATTATTCCGCAGAGACTCAGTTTCCGCAGTTTATACGCTCCCCCAACCTAAGGGTAACCCGACCCCACGTACTTCCTAACATCTGTTTTTGCGTATAGCGACATAATATACATTGCTACAAGAAATATTTCTGTCATTTGACTCAAAATCATTTTATTGTTGCCCGCAGCTCGTGTAAATTTTTCCTTTACAGCTTCCCCAAGTTTGCTTTCAATGAAATGATAAAAAAATCAAACATAATTTCTTGGCTCAATTATTACAAAAAAAATAAGCCTTGTGCGAGTTGTTCGTTCCATACTTTAAAAAGCCTCTTGCAAACGAAACTATTCCGTTTTTAGAATTTGTTGTTATAATGACAACAGAAATACATCATCATCAGACAGACTGCCAACGGAGTCTTAGTAATGAGGTTCCTTTTTTTATCCTTTGGGTATTGAACTGTTACAACTATTACTAAATAGTAAAACCTCATTCAGCAATTTCACATACGCTCTGTGATTTTGCATTAATTCAGCATTGTAACATCTCATCATTCTTAATCATTTTCTTTGACATAACTTAATAGTTACGATTTGGACTTCGCCGCGAACAGTTCTCACCTTAAAGTAATATTTGGGAAGTTCGTAAAACGGTATTTTGGGGAATAAACTAAGTGGTGAAAAAAAAGTGTTTTTTTTAAAACACATTTGGGAAAGGTCGTGTAATACAACCCTAAAAAAGATATAATATTTATTTAGGTGTACTAATTAACACATGCGCAATACTGAAATGTGTTGTTGAAATGATGATTATTTTAATTGGAAATGATATAGACGTCTCCATTCGTGTCATTAATTAATAGCCGTCACACTTCAAACGAGGTCAAAGGAAAATCTGAATAACCTCGCAACACTCACCGGTTTTAGGGTTGCCAACATGCAAAATGATGAATAAATTAAGTGTAACGCAAATTGTTACATAATACTAAATTGAAGAAATAAAACTAGCCAAATCAAACTCGCGCAGAAAGATTTCCGTACCATCTATAAAAATGGCCTAAAAATACATTAGTTGTATAGGAATATATTTAGATTGATATTTTTATTTTAACTTTTTTTAGGTATAAAAAATGTTATAAATCTATTAGAGATTATATATATATTTTAATTTATTTACTATCCACAATTTACTTAATCATGTTATGTACATAGTGACCCTTCAAGATTTTTTTAATGTTTCTTTTGGTTATGGTTTGCTTTAAGCTATCAGGTTTCTAGGACAAACCATATATAAATATAAGTTCACCATTTCTGAGTTATAGCTATTGTAAAAGATGTAAGTCAAACAAAGTCATCTCAATCAAGAACAGTTGGACTTATTACACACATACAAATAAATAAAATTAAAGTGTCTTTTATGTTACAATAAACGCTTTAAACTAATACATATAGTACATACACGGTACAAATACCAAAATAATATCATTTACAATTTATCTATCTGTCTGTTTGTTTGATCTGGCTAATCTCTGGCACAGCTAGATCGATTTTTCACTGGCAGATAGCTGATTTAATAGGGAGTAACCAAGGGTACTTTTATAAAATAAATTCAAACGTGGAAGAAGTCGCGGGCACAGCTAGTAAAAAGGTAATAGGTCCATTTGTGAGCTACCAAACCTGTGAAGAATTTTATAAGTCGACAACCCTATTTCATCCTCGGCTACATATGATTTAATTTTCCCGTCCGTTCCCGATGTTTTAAATTTTAATTGGATGCACCGAGGCTGCTCTTGGAGTTGCGAGTTTGCTAATAGTTTTGTTTAGTTTATAGTTTATACGGATTGCACGGATAACAGTCGGTTAACGATTATGGTTATTACCTTTAATTGTTGCATTGAAATAACAATTTATATTTAAGAGTTTTTTTTCGCGGACTATAATAGTTTAAACATGTTATATCGTGGGGTGAATAATAAACGATGAAAACCATTTGATTTCCAATGTACCCTAATTTCTTTTTACATTTCGAACGGTGTTTCGTTTGGAAAACTTGTTTCTTATCAGCAGCACAGGTGTCTCTTAAAAATTGAAATATTATTCTTTTTTGTGAAGATTTGCCAATACTATGAACTTAATGTTATTAAGCATATGGTCCTAGTTTACCTTTTGTAAATGTCATCGGTGACTACTGAAAGATAATATTTAGGTTCTTTATAAAGTAAAGTTATTAGCAAGATAACAATTAACCGCACACAATTGACTGTTTCGTTGGATTATGAGTTACCGCACCTAACGCCAGCGACTTACCGCGAGACTCAGAGTCGATTCCTGACGGGTGAAGGCATTTGTGTGATGAGCATAGATCTGTGTTTCCGGATGTTTTTAAATTCATACAGATATCTAATTAAGTATTAATATATTTGACTAACGGCCATAAATAACAAGCAAATATAAATACAGACAAATTACACAAATTGATCTAACCCCAAAGTAAGCAAATTATATGCTTGTGTTATGGGTGTTAGATAACGATACTATTACATAGAAATACTTAAATAGATAACGGAATACGTTTAATTAACACCCAGATCCGGAAATACAAACATCTATGTTCATCACACAAATTCCTGTTCCCGTCGGGAATCAAACCCGAGCCTCACTGTTGGTCGGTGGCGTTAGGCGTGTACGGTAATCCCTCGACCAACGAGGCGGTCAAATATAACACAAACATATGATTTGCTTACTTTGGGGTTAGACCAATTTGTGTAATATGTCCAAAAAGGTACCTATATGTATTCATTTATTTATTTACCTGCAATTTCATTTACGATTTTAACGACGATCTGTTTTAAAATTATTTCACTTATCAGGCGGAAAGCAGCAACATTTCAGACACTGTGCCAAACTATGTAGCAATTTGGCGACTTCGTCGAGTAAGAAATAGTATGCACTTCCAGTGATTTTAAATAAGAAAAGTTTCAGATCACATGTTTGTCAATTACATGTGAACTGAGGATTTTATGTAAGTATGCAATTGTATATGGCGCGGGCGAAGCTGTGAGCAACAGCTAGTAAGAGCAAATGATAGTTAAACAAGCAATAAGTTCAAAAATAGGTAAAGCGGTAATGAAATGAAAATTATTTTTTGCCGTATATGTGTGTTTAAAAGTTGTTACAAAAACAAGAGTTTTTAATTATATCAACATATTCTACCACAATTTGATGTGCAAATATTTTAACACATAATTTATATTTATTTATTTATTAACTATAAAACTATATATTATTATATATTATCTATCTTGTTATTTGGTACTGCTGTAGTTGCTGCATAGTAATTTACCACCTGTGACTACAGCCTCTCACGAGCTGCCTGGTTGTGAGGCAGATGGTCTAATCTACAAAGAGGACCCGAACTAACACGGGAAATATACATAAATCTCATTATAAACATTCAAGTATTATCTCTATCAAAAGTTCGACGGAACCCTACAGTCTGCTTTCCAACATATGATTTTTATACTCCGTTCGTTACCTCGTTGTCCGTTTTAAATTTTAATTGGATGCACTCGGAAGCTGCGATTTAGCTTATAGTTTTATTTCAGTTTCAGTTTTGCTTATTTTAAGTGAAGGTTGGTAAACTATTATAGTTATTACGTTTTAGGGTTTTCTAAATACATACTTTTTACTTTCTACAACAATAAGAAATTGAAAAAGGAAACCCTAAGTATTTTTATCATCTACATATTCTGCAATATTATATTTTTTTATATAATTAAGACTTCATATATTTTTTATACTTATCTTAAATGTAGATCTTTTAGATAAGTATAAAAAAGTTTATTGTTAAAACATATACATTGGCCCACTAAGGAAATATACCTATTCTATGTTGCTGAGAAATAATTCTTATATTTAACTATCTATAATTTAAGATATCATGTCAAAGCTTAGTTATATAAAACGCCAGCAGCGCCTTACTGGCTAAATATTTTTACCTAGGTGTTTAGTTCTAAAAGTCTGTACATAACGAGAATGTAATTCAATAATCACTAGTGACCCGCCCCGGATTCACACAGGTATACTATACATGTTATATACATATAAACCTTCCTCTTGAATCACTCTATCTATTTAGGAGAAACGCATCAAAATCCGTTGTATAGTTTTAAAGCATACATAGAGATATAGGGGACTTTGTTTTATACTATGTGATAAAAAAATTGACGTAAAAGGTACTTGTAATAAGACAATTTCATTGTGGTAAATACTTTTTCAATAGCTTCGTTGTTTATGGCAATAGGTAAGTACTATTTATTTGTATCAATGTAAGTATGTCTATGGTGAGGTGTCGCTTTGTTTTTATGCTCTTATGAATTCACCTTCGATTTTTGAAGTGCTAGGGTAGTCTTATTTTACCACGTCTATTTTCTCTACTATTATCTATAAAAAGGCAAAAAATCACGTCTTCTGTATGAAATGTCTCTGCTCCTGAGGCTCCCCCTTAAATTGAGTTTATTATGTTTTTTTATAATTGTCATATCGGCAATGGAACTGCATCATCTGTGAAAATTTCAACTTTCTACCTATCACGGTTGATGAGATACACCCTGGTGACTGATAAACAGATAAACAAACGGACAGCAGAGTCTTAGGGTTCCGTTTTAATTCTTTGGGTATGTAATGATGGTGGTAGTTTTTCACAGTTATAGAATCTATCATACATATTGTGTAAAATTAATCAATTTTGGGAGAATTTTGTATATTTTTGTTTAGAAATATTCATGATGAAATAAGTGTAGAGTGTTTTTGCTTGATGCCGCAAACCTCAATCGATGAGGTTAGGCAGTAAGAATGCCCATGATTTTTTATGTCGTCTTTCGACTTTTATTGACTTTGATGCAATTAATTAAACTGGACTATTTTTTGTGAATGACTAATTTGTTACAAGCGTGCTATGTTATAACTTCGCTAAACTTTACCTTGACTAATGGCAGTTGCTTTTCCCCATGTCAAATATTAAAAAAAATATTTAGCGACGTATAAGTTTTTCATTATCCGTGGAAATCCTCGGCGATGTGTAATTTGATTGCCTTGTTCAGTTACAACCCTTTGTATGTATGGTAAGCTTTGCCCTTCATCATCAAATCCTCAAATGTGCTTCACCAGCACTTTTGACACATCTTCTTTAATCCAGCTACTAGCCTAATTTCTATTTCCTAACAGTTCCCATTTTAAAGTTGTGTCTTAAATATATTTATATTTCAAGTGTCAAGTAGATTGTGTATTCAAAATAAAATCCTTTTCTAAAAAGTAAATCCCTAACCTCGTAGTGACGGTTCGGTGTGTCGTTGCTATTTTAAATTTTAATTCCACTCGGCAGTTTCTATTAGGCTAATGAAGTTATTTTAGTTTCAGCTAAGGATAACTTGTATAAAAATAATCGATTACAATTATTGTCATTAGACAATATTACCACTAGATAAATTAACATTTCTTCTCTTGATTTTTGTAACTCAAATACATTGAGATTGCTTTATTTTCAATCAACAGAATAAACTATTTACATACAGTGTATGTATATAATCCAATTCAATTCAAAACCTAATATATAGGTATAGAAGTATATAGTTCATACCTCAATCGATTTATTTTATTCTTGTGAATGACACTGAAGACAAGATGGCGGCCACCAGATGCCATATTGCAAAGAAAAGTTAAGTCAAGTAGCTCTGTCATAACGAATATCATTGTACAGATATTTTAAAATCCTTAGTTTTATTTAATAACTTATAGTTCAAATACACTTGCGACAAAGTATTGTTAGAAACTTATATGTAGGTACGAGTACACACAAACATCATAATTTTTTACTGTATTCTGTACCTACTTAGAGAATAATCTTTGTGTTGTTGCCAAATAATGGTAACAGAGGTAAAATTTATCTAATAATTTGCAATTTTCTAATTTTAAATTTAGTTTTCCACAGAAGGGTTCCAAAAAAATGGTTTTTCTCGAATCAACTGTATAAAACCCGCAAAAACGTAAAATGTTTGCATTTGCATAAAAGATAATTTTGAACTAAATAGAAATAATACTTGAAATAACATAATTTTATTTTAAAAATGCTGCAAAAACCGTAGGCGCCTGCGGGTTACCGACTCTATGAATAAATTTGCAATAGCCATCGTTTGAGGTCCCAATAGCGGTCGATGGCTTACAGTAGGAGATATAAATTTATATTTTGTTGTATCCTTTATATTGTAAAACCAGTGGTTAGCCAGCCAATTGGCTTGTCATTATTAATGTATTTATTCAAAACAGTATTTTCAGGTAATTACAATTTAAGTGCTAGTCAGAAAACGAAAAAAAATATGATTGTTGTATGGGAGCCTTTAATTATTTATTTTATTATGTTTTTAGTATTGTTGTTATGGCGTAAACAGAAATACAATATCTGTAAAAAATTTAACTTTCTAGCTATCGCAGTTCACAAAATATCGCCTGGTGACAGACAGACATACAGATAGCGAAGTTTTAGTAATAAAGTCCCGTTTTTACCCTTTTGGTATGATTCCCTAAAAATATTTCTCTACGTCATTGTCCAAATCTTTTTTGAGATGTAAAAACCTTTAAACAAAAAGACAACATTATGTGGCTCATCTAGATCTTAAAATAAAACTTTCGCTTTTAAAAACGTTCCTTTTAAGATATTAAAAGTAGGCTGCTTGGTTTATAGACGTGTATTAAGATTCCAAGCAAAGAATTCTGAAAGTAAAATGGGTCGCTCTGTACCCACAAGGCATTATGCGAATTGTACAGGGCGTATTTGACCATCCCACTGACATAAATGCGAAAGTTTTTAGATGTGTTTGTTACTCTTTCCCGTAATAACTACTTAACGGATGTTCATGAAATTCTATAACAATATAGCTTATTTATTATAACAACATATTATATATTACTAATTTACCGAATATATTAAAAATAGGGTTTGTTTTAAGCGATAAAATCTGTTGGAATATAAAATAATTCATGCGGATAAAACCGCGTATAGAAAGCCAATATCCCTCTAAAACAATTCATACACTCATTGATAGTATTGATTACGTAATAAATATAATAAATAAATATTACTGGACAAATTACAGGTACGTATACAAGAATTGCTCGTTTAAAGGTAAATGAATAAAAAAAAATATATGTATATTACTGGACAAATTACACAGGTTGATCTAACCCCAAAGTAAGCAAAATATATGCTTGTGTTATGGGTGTTAGACAACGATACTATTACATAGAAATATTTAAATAGATACAAGAATAAATTTAATAAACACCCAGACCCGGAAATACAA
>DVZL01001881.1:0-16525 GCA_018236625.1 Lasaia peninsularis
CATTGTGGTAGAATATGTTGGTATAATTAAAACTTTACTTTGTAACAACTTTTAACACACATATTCGGCAAATAAATAAATTTCATTCATTTCATTTTATATAACATGTATAGTATACCCGTGCGAAGCAGGGGCGGATTGCTAGTAAAAAATTTATTTTGTTTTCCTGGGTATTTTAGCGGCCATAATTTACTATTTATCTAGTTATTTCATATTATTTTTATGGATTATACAGCGAACAGGTACAAGGATCTCCCGAAGGTAAGATGCAAGTGGCCTATAGACATCATAGTTGTTTTAGGTGCTGTTGGGCTGTTAGACCTTATTTATACCGGCTACTCTATCTTCCAGACCGGAAGACAACAACGTCATTATGGCGGCATGAATAAGTAGGGCGGTGGATCCCTACCCGGGCGAGTTGCTGCACAACACTACCACCAGTGGTCATGTTGGTAGTGACCTAGTTAAGCTATGTGCGCCTCTTACGAGCTGCCTGGCAGGTATGCAGTTGGTCTATTCTACTGAGAGGACCAGGACCAACACGGGAAATTTACGTGCTAAGTTATAATATTTGATGGCAATTTTAAATAAATTTTGACTATCAATAATTTATAAAATGAAATGAAAATAATTAATGCCGTTTAATGTAGGGCGAGTTAAATTTTAAAACGTACTGAGTTATAAAATTAGAAGCTAATTCAACTACTTTCTTGGTGTCATTTATTAATATTTTAGATGTTTACTGCTTGAATGCATATTGCAAATTTAGATGCTAAAAAATAACCACCATGCTGAGTTGTATTGAGAGTGTCTTACATAGAAGATAAGTAGTGGCTAACATAGTAATATTTAGACTCGTGTTGATTGTGGCTGACTTAGTAATTATTTAGAAGGCAATGTAGATTTCTAGAGACGTATAATAATATTAAAAAGAAGTCTTTTTAATTACTACTAATTTGATTTATAAGAAAATTAAAAAAATGATATAATATAATATAACAACTACTTTGTTTAATAACTGCATTAAACAAAGTCAAAAACAACAAACATTTTCAAGTAAATATAATTTCAGAGCAAAGCCATTCGCTCTTACCTATCTCAAACCTTAATGTGATTCCAATAAGACACGCCCACACAAAGACAACGAATTACAGACAACGAATATAATTGTTATAACTACACATAGTCAATAATAATATATCAACATATTTATTTATATTTTATAAATTATAAAGAAAATACGTTAATATGTTATAATAATATTATATATATAAATAAAATTATAAAGTTGTTTTAGTTATTCGATTATCAAGATATTAGTTTATTTTATTTTAAAATAAAATTCTTAAATAAAAGTAGACTAAGCTGTCTGCTTCCTTATTACATTAGCTGTCTGCCAGTGAAAGTCTCGCCAAAATCGGTCTAGTCGTTTCGGGAAAAGGTTACAAACAGAAAGACATACAGCAAAATAATAAAAAATATTGTTTTGATATAACCTTGTAAATATACATATACACTTAGTAAATAATTTATATTAAAATACATATCATTTATATTATTGATATGAGTTAAAAGAAAAAAAAGTGTTTTAGAAAAAGCTTTTATTATTTTTCGTGTTGCTCTCAACGAGCCCTTTCATTTGATATATCTATATTGTAGAAATGCTTTAAATATAACTATTCCGCCATCTTTTTTGGTCGGACATATTTGATTTAGAATTATGTAATATCCTGTAATGTAATATCCACCTTATCGTGCATTGTCATCCAAACTAAACGTGTATACAAAATTTCAGCTCAATCGGGTGAAGAATAGATACATACTTGCATACATACCTTGCCAGTTAAATAAAAGCTTTTAAAAAACGGTTATTTTAATATTATATCATCGCTTCGCTACAACATGAAAGAAGACACACACATTCACACGTTTAGTATTTTAAATACTAGGTACTTACTGTAAAGAGTCCAATTCTCGAACAAATTATATCTATTCATTATTATTTTTATTTCTTATTCCCCACATTTATATATTTAATGAAAAAATACATATTAAAAATGTAAATATAAAAAAACAAAAATTATCATTTTTTTATCATCTACCATCTCATAGATTATAGAATCAATTGACAGTCTATACTCTACTGTTACCTGTTTGCCAACTCATGCTGCGCCCTCTTGCTATAATCAAATTTAAATTATTCTATTATAATGTACACAAATTAGTTGTTCAGGGTGAACTGGAATATTAAAATGAGAAGCATGATACTGTTTGGTATCTCTTATGGTGATGAATCATTCAATTAAAAGGAATGAGTGGAAAAATTTACTAATTCCTTACCAATTTAAGTCAACATGAAAAATAAGGTATCATTTTCACTAAACAATTAGTATAAAGAAAATCTACTAAAATGAACACTTATTGCCTGGCGCCTTACTCGTTTCGTTAAAAAAAACACTTGCCCAAAGCACATCTAAGTAGTTATTAACAATTTTTCACTTGTTTGATTATTCTTTAATGTAAGAAAACTCGGTTAAAATTTAAAATGAAAAACTTACCTTTCTATTGCTTTTCTGGTATCAGCCTTTAGGCATCCTTTAACATAATATACTAATGCGTAGGTCTTCTCCAAACATATCACATAATTTGAAAGAATTACAAACTCGCGTTACATCTCTCATGTAGAAAAGCTCTAGGGCGGTAAGTAATTTTAAGAAAAGAACGAATTATTCTTTTAAAAAGTTCGCGTACATCTACTGGCAATGTGCAAAGAGGTTGCATCGCTATTCAGCCTCGTCTTCGTGTGAGTACAATAGTCATCAATTTTAAATATCGAACGGCGTAGCTGAATTTCGTTCTTAAAAAAAATTAAAAAGTTTTTTACATACTTCGTTCTTTTTAATGAAAAAAGGCGGGAATAGAAAACTTTTAATTTAAATTTTATTTGTTTTTGGGATTTTTTTATAATTTCGTTCTAATTAGGAAAAAACATGAATTCTTCAACTGATAAATATATAAACTGCACTGAACAATGGAATCTGAAGCAGCAATTAACAACATTTTGCCTGAAACTCCGAGACTATTATTCTTAACATACTTTTTCTTGTAATGCCGATTTTTTCTACTTACCGCGCAATTGAGATATAAAGCAGAGTAGTTAGCTCGGGTGTAAGCATCAATTGCACCCTCAAACTATAGCTATACTATAAATATCTCGGGCTGCAATTGATACCTTACAGCCCTTGGCCACTAATATACTATTATTACATATAGACACTAAAATTTAATTTGATTAATTATTATAGACGTGTATTTTGAAGCATTTTTTTTATATTATTTTTAATGTGTATGCCGCTTTGTCAATGTTTTCGTGCTTTGGTTACTTGCAATAACTATTTCGATTTCTAAATTTAAAAGCGCCTTAAAATGTTATTAAAAGAGAATCAACTCTAAACTGAAATGTATCGAGCCATTTAAGCCTGTTATTTATGTTCCACATGAGGAAATTCCGGACTCTAATGGAAACTACTTAACCAAAACATAAATATAAAAGTTATTGCGAAAACATGATCGTTTAGCCGTTAGCGTTGCCGACCAAAATAAATGGTCGAATTTACAACGTTGTAAAAAAACTTTATTGGCCATCCCTATTTTATCACACTTTTATTTAATATTACGTCCTTCTAAATGCTAAGAAATACTTGGGTTTTGGCGGTTTTAATTTTTTACTTTTATTACTGTTTCATCTCTAGTGGATTCGGTGTCCGACTTTGATAGATAAAGCTATTTAATAATAAATAAATAAATATAACTGGACAAATTGCACAATTTATAAATGTTTCAATTAAAATTATAAAATAAAAGAAGCCTAAATTGTTCCTTATTACATTAGCTGTCTGCCAGTGAAAGTCCCGTCAAAATCAGTCAGCCGTTTAAGAGAATAGTGAGTACAAATAGACAGACAAATGGGCGAACAGACAGACAGACTAAAAATTTAAAAAATACAGTTTTGGTATATGTACTATTAAGTACATACAGACATTCCAATTTTATTTATTTATATAGATGATATGGAACCCATTGTACGCGACTCTAATTCTAAATAATGATACGGCTATTGCTACATATTTATATTAAATAAAAAGTATGTAAATTTAAAGCTGGTATAGTTAGAAAACTCTACTAACTTTTTAACAATGTGAGCTACGTGGTTCCATCTGAAAATATTTTACATGCCACTAACTGAGCCGACGAACTTCATTCTGACTCTGCAGCACCATCTGCCCTTATCGCACAAATACCACCCTTAGAAATCGAACCCGAGCCTTACGATAGGTGATTGGGAAATATATAGAAATCGTGACTCTTGGCACTTGACACTCTGTCTACCCCACAAAGAACTAGACGTGAAGATTGATCCGTATTGATCCGGGTTCCATTGTACAATAGGCCAACTGCCTTCCACCCTGGCAGCTCGTAAGAGGCGAGCACAGGGTCTATTGTCGCCAACATCGTGACATTGACTAGGTGATAGAGTCTTGCAATGACTCACCCGGATTGGTACCACCGCCTTACTTATTCCTGTCACAATAGCGTCAGTGCTCGCCATTGTCGTGTTCTGGTTTGGAGGGTAGGGTAGCCGGTAAACTTACACACGCAAGAGACTTACTATCCCAGCCTCAGGTTTGGCAACGCACCATTTCCACCTTTTTTGTCTATAGGCGACGTGTATTTCTTACCATCAAGAAATCCGTCTGCTGGTTTGCCTTCTAATATAAAAAAGGGATAAGTTATAGGTCGCGTACCACATGGTTTCCACAAATGTGACTGTCGCCGGTAGACCTGCACATCAGGCCGGCCATGCAACATCTACGGTCTCTAGGCCACAGTTTTCTCTTACCATCAGGAGCTGTATGTTACAATATCTTATACTATTTAAAAAAAGAATCGGGAGGTGGGGGGGGATAATTAATGCGACGTAATTTATTGAATGGTATTCCCGCGAGAGAGTTAAATAATCACGGACTAAGCCGCGGGTAACAGCTAATTTCTACTATTATATTGGAATTGAATTCGCATTTCAATATGGTAACTAGTTGTTTTTGTTCTCTACGAAGATAGTTCTAAACAATCTAGTGGTTCCCGTCGATATTTGGCGTAGCGGCCAAAACTACAATCCACTTTGTGTTGCCACTTCGCTGTATAAACAGCCGAAGCTCATAAACGACGCGCTAAACTTTATGAAGACCATTTTATATATTCACTGTAGCGTGAAATTCAAAGATTATTATAAAGTAATTTAAGTTTGGCGGTCCACGGGAGGGATGTAGGGGTTGACAGGTATTTGAATATACGGGTTGGAGTTCTCTTTGAGATTTATGAGTATTACTGTACATATAGATTATACACTTACGGGATTTTATTTTCGGAAATAATACTCAACAATTAATTTAAAAATTCTCAATTCAATTTGTATGATTTTTGTTCCTTTATAATTTTTGAAAAGCACATCAATCTTCTTCGTTTAAACTTTTACGCTGAAAGTAAGTTTAAACAGTGTATTAAACAAAAACTGATAGGCAAAGCGTATTACAAGATAAATGATTATTTAAATGATAATTGGCATTGATATTTAATTAGTTATAATATTAATATTATTACTACAATTCTATTTGTTTTGTATAATGTTTACAAAGAATTATTTGACATTGCTATTTCTGGTTTAAATTAATTTATTGACATTTTGTAATTGACAATTATTATTTAAATTGATATTTGTTGTTTTGTTAGTATTATATTTTAAATTGACGTTCAATAAGAGACTCAAAGTGGTCCTTTTTTGAATAAAAATATTGACTATTGACTATTCGTCTTTTTTCTCCCGTACTGGTCCGGGTCCTCTGTGTAGAATACTAAGAAATTCGAATACCTACACAGAACTGCGTTTCTTCGCGATGTTTTCTAGGAGTACTCAGAAAAATCACTTGAGTTAGAAAATACTCATCGGTACACGGCAGGTACGATTTGGAAAACCTGGATCAATAGAACGAAGTCCAAAGCGCTAACTATTAGATCATAAACGCTCCTTGCAATACAATAAGTAAATTGGTTTTCAATAAATTTAAAAATACGGATGTGGAAAATAAAACGAATCGCCGAGATACGCAAAAGATTTGCAATATGTTTGCACAAACACGCATTGTATTCAAAAGCTTTGTGTAGACAACACTTAATACATACGTAAATAATCTCGAGTCGAAGTGACTAACGCTCGTGTCAACATTTCGTCGAGCGGTTTAATTGGGTTCCGACGCGCGTCGCCCGAGCACATCGCTCGTCACTTTTGTGCGGGACCAGAGGGCAATTTGTCTTGGCCGCTTCTGAAAGGGCAACGGGTTTTGTAAATACTAATTCATTAATTTGGTATAATTATAGTGTAGCTTTTTTGACATTTAAAGTCGACATCGACGAAACCGTTCGGTGATATTAATTCTCCTATAAAATAAGTTGAAGTTCATTTATTTGCTTACAGCAGAGTACACAATTTTCTTAGTAGAAATACGATTAAACTAAAACAACAATGTCCAGCCAATTGTATTAAAAACTAGATCTTTTCGATTAAAAAGTTTCCCCCGTTCAAAGTTGGGTATACCCCATACCCAACTTTACATAAAATTTGAATATTGACTAAGTACTATGTATATCTGATAGACCGCCATACCTATTCCCGTCGCCATATTGTTATTTTCGTGTTCCAGACCGGAAGGTAGGGTAGCCGCTAGACTTGCACATACGGTCTAACAGCCCGATCACAGACAGTGACGCACCTACAACATCTATGGTGTCTATAGGCTTCGGCTGTCTCTTCCCATCAGGAGACCCGTATGCTTGTTCGATATCTTATCTCAAAAAAAGTTATCTGTTCTTTTTGGTGTTATTTACACTAGTTAGCTGGTAGAAATGTTATAATAGATAATGTTAAGATGTTATAATCTCTGGGCAAACTACATGCATTGATCAAAGTAAGTAAATTATGTTTGGATTATTGCCTGTAGATGTTAGCCAAGTATCCTACTATTTTATAGAAAGAAATAAATACCTTCGGCGCGTATAAGCTAACATTATAATTATATAAGCATATAACCAATATATCGCTGCAAAACAAGCGCATTTTCTATAATATATTTATCTCGGAATATAATCACATTAAATCTCGATGAATATTATTATAGGTCCCTGCTGAACCGGCTCCAAAGTATCACGTGTAATATCGCCAGGGAACATTCTACCGAGCTCATTAAAGCGGTTTTTGTCCTCGCTCCGTACAGTTTATCTTATTACTCGACTGGCCCCTGTCACTACTAAATCGTACGCATTTGCTTGTAATGCCCCCACGCGTCAATTACCACGACGTTTTAGCTTTTTTTAATCAATTTATAAGCGAACTGAACAAAAACTGGATTGGATGGCCAATGGCGATATTAATTCAATTTACTGTACGTTATCCGGTGGATAATGGTGATTACCGTTCTTACTTGGTGTAGGTCGTGCTTGACCTACAGTGGTTTGAGCTTCTTAGTATCTTAAATCTGAATAATAGTTGTGCGTTTTTGAGCGTCACAAAATAGGCTCTAGAACAAATCTATTGTTAAAAGAAAGGGAATTTCGTTTTTTTTTTAAATTAAAATTTGTCACCACATTTTATGTACTTGCTGCACCTGAAACATTTGCTTATCTATAAAAAATTGAGTGTTTAATAATACCATTCTTAGTTAGTTAATTTTATTAGTTATAGTTGATTTTAAACAACTGAAACAAAATATCATTTTTTTGCGTAAATTTGACGTATAAATTTCAATAGCGACTAACCGCGAGGTTCGAGTTCGATTCCCGACGGGGACATGCATTTGTGTGATGAACATAGATGTTTGTATTTCCGGGTCTGGATGTTTATTAAATTTATTCTGGTATTTATTTAAGTATTTCTATGTATTAATATCGTTGACTAACAACCATAACACAAGCTTAATTTGCTTGCTTTGGGGTTAGATCAATTTGTGTAATTTGTCCAGTAATATTTATATTTATTTTATTTATTTATTTATATAGATTGCAATATTTTTTAAAAAAGGCTCTACTTACACTTTTAATTTTCCATCAAATTTATTGAAATGATTGCAGGCAAGGGATATAGTATGTATTTAATTGCGTTTAACCTCTATATATCTCTTTAAAGGTTTCGAGAAATATTTACATATATATACAAGCGTTCGAAACAAAAGCATAAAACTGTTTACCGTTTAAGCACTGTAAAAATGAATATTTGATATTTCACATGAACCCGATGAAATGCTATTATAAAAAGTGTGAAACGCCAGCCGTTGAAATATCGCTCCGTCCTGGTGTAGCACTATCGGTTTCCCATCGCGATCGCTGTTCACGCCCAATACACACAGACCATTCTTTAAAACGTTTAAAGTAATTTGCCGCCAACTGTTATCGGGCAGCGTTTACTGGAGCCGTTTAAAACGATACCACTATATATTCCAGTTGAGATTCGTTTCTAGTACGAGACCCGACTGCATAATTTGTACATTTTCTATTATTAATTCTTAAATACGTGTAGATTGTTATCGCCGGCATTATACGGATTACGGATGTCTTATGTTTATCTATAAAAATGAGACCGCTAGTATAGTTAGATAAGAGATGGGTCGGCACATTACATGTATTTTAGAAGAGATAATTAAAATAAGTTACTGGTTTTTTATTCTTTTTTCATTAAATGGTTTACAATGACTAATTATTATATCAAAAAGGTATCAATACTTATCTTAGATTTTAAATTAATAAAAAAGGTTTTATAGAGTCTTAAGTTTATATTTTAATTCAGTTTTTTATAAACTTGTATCGCAAAAGCAAATTAAAATACATCCCCACTATTGATAATTGACCCAGCTGCGATACGGCTTTAACCCCCTTGCTTTTCATAATAATATGTCCCTCACTCCTTCCCGCTCCCTTCGATGCAAAATATTGGTCACTTACCGCATCTTCTAAGTCAAGATATTTGTTTTGAATAATTGTGTTTTTTAATATTTCATCACGTAATTATGGAACTATGTAACGAAACTTAATATAGTCCCCCTGCAAATTTCTTCATGAATGCAAATCAGCACACAGTGTATACAATAAAAAGAGCATTTCAATGAATGGTTCCGTAGCATAAATTAGACATATATTATATTCAGAGTAGCAATGAATATTTAACTAGGTATTCCAAAATGTGTGCCATTTATAAGTATTTTCTCTCTCTATCTCTCTGATTTTTAGAAAGTTACAAATTTTACTATTTTGTAAGTGTCTACTTTTCAAACGATTAACTTTGAAAACTTGGTCACCTTTTGATTTAATGTTTTTTAATTTATTTCAGTGTTAGTTCCATGAGTAGAGGATACACATCCTTCATTAATTTAATTTTTATTTTTTAATCCTAAAGCGATTCACAAGACATCCACCAGAGATTATGTTTCAACTGTGTAATATTGTAGTACGTACGGCATGATATTATGTCAAATCTATAAGGGAAGTATTTATAAATGCATTCACAATAATAGCTACAATATATTTAGTTTCAATATCAAATGAACATTGAAAGCTCGCGTTCGGTTCTCAGACTGACATTTAAGTCGAGATTTGTTTTGTGGTATAATAACTTAGGCCGGGTATATCGCACCAGATGACAGATCATTATTTTATATGGATCTTAAAACACTGTTCCCGGCACTTAAGCGTACGTTGGCGGATTATTCCCCTCTTTATGCCGTCGAGCTAGATGCGACGACCACTTTGTTGTTTTATATTTTGTCTCGACTCTCGGAGCGACTTTATTCCTCGCCTCATTGCTCTTCGCCGTTTCGCATCTCCCCTCTTTATTTTCAACTCACGTTACTATGTAAATTTATTTTAAAACTAAAAGTCTAAACAGTGAATGTTCCTACCAAGGCTATTTAAGTTTTATAAAATGAATACACACATTACACCCAAGGTTATGAATATTTAATTGTCTTTAAATGTTCAAAATGTAAATTATAATATAAAGTTTTATTATATGTAGTTAATTTTATTAATATAGTAAACAATATAATATAATACACTTGTACAAGTCGCGTTAATTAAAATATTATTTATAGTTTTTTTGTATGGTATTTTTAAAACACGTTGGTTTTTTTACAGTAATAATGTACGATTTTTCCGTTACGAAATACGTAAAAATATATTTTTTTACATTATTAATAATTAAATTACTAGGTGTCAGAATTCTGTGTAGGCGATGATCTTGTCTTTGTCTCTTACTATTCAGAGATGTCTCATGTTCTTTTCTCTAATTAGTTTTTCTCTTTTCTTCCTAGTCTTATTTCGTTTCTATATCAGATGATAACCGGGCCGGGGCCGAAAACCTAAGGAATTTAAAAAGGGCGCTAGTTTTACACAGAGACACTGACATGCCATCCAGTTACCCAGAAGGGAATCCAGGCCCAATTCTAGATTAGCTTGAATTCAAATACACGAAACCGGACTTTTTGACGATGCTTTTCTTTGCTGTAAGACCGATTAGAAAATACATTTAAGTTAGAAAAACTCATTGGAAAATGGTGGCGTCGAACCTGTAATACTAAGCTACATTGTCTCTTCTGTTTGATCGCTGCGTAATAACATTAAAATATATTATCAAAAATATGCTAGCATGACGTAAGCTCCGTAGCTTTATATTCAGGATAAAAACGATAAAAATAGTGTTAGCGTACAGCCACTGCGTTCGTTTCCCTGTATTTCAGAGCGAGCTTGAAAATTCACTTTAATACCTTTGTTCAACAACGTTTTACAGCCCTCATGTTGCTCGGAATGCTCAAGCTTACTCCGACTGGATATTTTTAAGATTTTTCACTCAACGTTAACACCACGTAAAAAGGACTTATACGATACAAATTTTATCATCGAATCTTTTGCTGCATTTTTAAGAAATGCGCCTCGGAAAATATTTAAATCATATGTGTTTAAAAAGACTTTGATATAACACTGATGTTTTGAAACGCTTCTGAGCCCTACTTTACAGTTTTTTTTTTGGTTTATAGACATAAAAATTGTTTTGAAGACATAACAATTAAAGAAAGATTATCCAGTACACTTGCTCACACAAGAGACATAACATAGTGTCCATAAGCGACGTGAATTTTTATATCAATAGGTAATTAAATGTGTCATAACATTTTGTATTTGAAATATATAATGACTACATAAAAGAAGTTCAAAATGCTTTAAAAACTAAGACAATTTAAAAAAGAATTGGTAAGGAAAATAGTTTCAATTTAGAATACTTATTATTTTATATATGTAAAGATTCTTGTCTTTATATTCGTGATATTTGTTTCATTGTGTAAAAATATAACTTAAAGCAAGTTTACGTATACGAGTATATAATAAAACATTGTAAAAAAGCATAAAACTGACTTCAATTTTAATATTTTATAATATTATCATTTTATAACAGTTTTAAGATAATACTTATTATATAAAATTTTTTTTTTTTTATTATTATGAATACTATACGTATTGTATTAATTAGTATGACTTAAAGAGCATCAATCCAATTGCTATAATTTTTTTATGGTTCCACCTTGGGAGTATACTCTATCCAATAAATAATAGGGGTATCAAAATGGGAAAACTCTATAGAAAATTAAACATGATCTAATATAAAAAATATATTATAGGTACATGTGGAATTTAGTCTTCCGTTTTTTTCGTCGGTTAAAAATATTTTCTTTAATGTGTATAAGGCTCATAATAGGTTATTAATGCTTACTTACTTAGGTATCTTGATTAAGTGAAAGCTCCTTAACAAACTACAATTTGATAAACAGATTTAAAAACTAAATAAATAGTGTTAGCGTTCAGCCACAGGCGTTTCCCTGTATTTCAGAGTAAGCTTGAAAATTCACTTAATACCTTTGTTCAACAACGCTATACAGCGGCCCCCATGTTACGCGGGATACTCCAGCTTACTTAGACTGGATATTTTTAAGATTTTCACTCCACGTTAACACTTTAAGATAAACAAGATTCACACAATATATTATTCAGTATTTTCTTATTTATTGCTGCACTTTTTAGTTACATTTTAAAACATTGTACTACATCATTTTTACGTAATATTTTTGGGTCTATATATTAAGTAGTATTATGCGAAGGTTACAGAGATACTTATGAATACAACAATTAATTTTAGGATACATTTTCGTCTGTAGGTAAACTTTTTATTGCCGTATCGCAGTAAAAGTAAATATGTTGCAAATTTAATTGGTTTTTACCATTAGAAATATGCGTTGCCAATGTATGTTGGTCCCATAAAAAATAGCCAAGGTGTGAAAATTAAATTTAGCAAAAAACGATCTTGTGGTACTAGTGGCCAGTATAATAGTCATATAGTTTTTATTTTGGGGAATATAATATAATTGCTGTTTTCGTCTTTGCGAGGTACCTACTGAAATAAATAAATGAAAATACATTTGAAAACTTGGATACTTTGTTATTATGGTTGGGTTTTGAAAATATTTTTATGTATTCAAGAGTGCTTTACAGTAATCATGTTTCGAGGAACGTTCTACTGCTCATTTAGAGTTACGAGCTGGATGTTTTTTAATTTTTCATCTTAAAGTAACTAATAGTCTAACGCTTGAACAAGACTTTAACCGCTTCAGCTTCTCTCCAACATGCTTTTAAACAATTCAGCCTTTTGCACTCGGCTTTAAAATATATATTTAACCGTTTTTATACTCCCTTTATCGTTTATATCGGAAATAATTATATTGCTAATATGAGAGAAATGCAAAAATGCTCAGGATTATCATGCTCAAGGATAGCTGTTAATGTTCGTCTGGTAATATGAAAACTATTAGGACACTATAATAACATATTATATAAGATGTCATGAAATTATACTATTATTTCACATTTTAAATAGGGATAAAATATTTTTAGTTTTAGGTAATTTTTTATTTGTTTAAAATTCTTTTCTTTAAAATTCCATTGACTATTATATATGTACTTGTATCAACGAATGCAAACAAATTGCACATGTTTTTTCTCGTATGTATGCATGTATGTATACATTTTATATATAACTGCTTGTGCACGTAGTTTCGCCCGCATAATAAAGTTACGGGTCCAGGGCTTGCCGTACTTGAACTTAAACGTAATTGAAAAAACAATCCATGATTATAAGTGATAATAAAAGTGGAGCGTACATTAAAATATACACATTTATAATATTAGTGTGAATACTATTGTTTTGTAAAACTGCTTTAAGGATTTACGGAAGCGAGGGTCACATTTAAGAAAAACAATAATATTTATCCGCCATCTCTTAGACAATGGCAAACGACTGTTATAGGATATATATTACATCTGTTATACTGTTATAGTCTTACATCAGCTAAGAATAATAATGCGTTGTCTTAAAAGTACACATGGTGAACTATTTAAGCGTATCTTAATTTTACATTTCGTATTACATAATATCAAATCGTTTTTAATATTAACAGCAGTGAGCTAGCTGAAATCACTTCCATAGTGTTAAAGTGGCTCGATTACTCTCGTGAAATTGTGTTTAGCGAGTTTATTCATTACCCCGCACCGCGAACACCGAGGGGGAACCCCGCGGGCGTGGGGTGTTGCCCACCCTCTCTGCTCAGTTTATGGATATAACCTCGACAAAATACCCCTAAAATTGAACTGTTTTTATTACGTTTTCTTTATCTCTTTTGGTTTGTTGCGCCCTTTATACAGCCTTATAATTTTATAAGGTAATCACGACGAATAATAAATTCTCTGAAGTAGATTCTCAAGGCGTTTTATTGTTAACTAGTCACGTGTGATGGATTTTCTTGGGTGGTGCCGCCGGCTGTTGTACGTCATCATGATATTAACATTTATTGTAATACGTCTTCTTTATTTTACAGTTTTCCCCGTGTTGGTCCGGGTTCCGTTGTAGAATAGGCCAACTACCTTCCACCCAGCACAGGGTCTATTGTCACCAACACCGTGACATTGACTAGGTGGTAGAGTCTTGTAACGATTCGCCCGAATTGGTACCACCGCCTTACCTATTCCTGCCATAATAGCGTCAGTGCTCCACATTGTCGTGTTCTGGTTTGGAGGGTAGGGTAACCGGTAAACTCACTCACGCAAGAGGCTTGCCATCCCAGCCTCAGTTTGGTAACGCACCATTTCTACCATTTGATTTCATAGGCAACGTGTATTTCTTATCATCAGGAAATCGTCTGCTTGTTTGCCTTCCAATATCATAAAAAAGTATATATAGGTACACTACTAGCTGTCCCGACGAACGTAATACCGCCCGGTCCATGCCAAATAATATTTTTTAACTTTATTTTTCATTTTTGAACTTTAAGGCAAAACATCGTTTAACTGAAAAAGCTTAATAAAGTTCTAATGTAATTAAATATGTAGGTAATTAAATTATACTATCTGTTGTAAGTTATAGACAACCCTAAGTGTTATTGTCTGTAGTGTATAGGTATATGAATTTTCCCTCAGGAAATACATCCATGTGTTGGTCTTCCTATATTTTTTATTTAATCATAGATAAGACAATCGCGTTGAATAATACATTCTTTGAATAGATTTTATTTGATTATTCATAAGAGATGTCACGGATTCTTGTAACAGGTACCTATATTGCAGAGCGTGCCAATAATTGGCTCGCTTATAAATGTGAATCGCAAACATAAATGCAAAAACGACGTTGATTAACGGCATTTATGTAATGGTTGATGTTTATTAGCATTTAAAGTTAAAGATGCTATTTAATTGCCTTAGAATTAGATTAACATAAGTAACTTCGTATTTTAAAACTTTTATATATTTATTTATTTTATCGCCTCTGTGGTTCAGTGACTTTGACTAAAGAGGTATCGGATTCGATTCCCGGTATATAACTTTGTTAATTTTTTTCAGGTTATCTGATAAATATAACGTTGCCTGAGATTGAAATTGGCGCCTGACATGGCGATAGATTTCTTTAATCGAACTAGAAGTATAACTATAGTAGGATATATATTCGTGATGTTCTCGTCTCGAACCCAGGTGTGCTATTTTCGGGTCACCAAATGACTTCGATATCATTGGTGATAAATATGTAACAGAAACGGATCGTCGTATCTCATCATGGTGGCTATGTCACGCGACAGACGGAGCGTGACATTAAAAATGTGTGTTAGTAAACAATCGGCCATTTGTGATTTTCAGAAAACATTTGATCTCAGCAAAAACTAAATAATTGTCAGAGATTTAAAGATCTAATGTTGGCGACTGCGGGAAACAGCTAATTTATTTCGGTAAAATATAAAAGTCGTAATAACTTTACATAAAATTTTATGAGTTATTACAGCACTCATAGAATCAAATTCTTCAATATTAACGTTATTAGCACGAATATCTAGGCCATTGCCGTATCTTATTAACAAATTATATTAGTATGACAGATTGAAATATCTTCAGATTTTTCTGTATCATTAAATGTAAACATTGCTTAGAAGCCAAATAGTTTGAAAGAACGATAAAACAAAGCGGCTGGCAAAGTACCAAGTCCCGTAACGCGTTACGAGTGGATGGCTTCACGATTTGCGACACAAGCACCGGGCACCTAGCACGAACATCTATCGACATCGAATAGTTACGTCGCATCCATAATAATTAGGCTCTCAACAGAAATGGATGGTAATCGCAATGTGTGCACTTAAATAATACGATATTGGATAGAAACTGTTCACATACACAGTTTTATCAAATTTGTTACATATTTATACAGCTGCAGGAGTGGATAATATTGAAAATCAATCTACAAATTTATTTTGATATTAGAAGATATATTCAAGTTTGATAAAGATACACTTGATGTGATAACATCTCATACGATGTCACTTAATAAAATGAAGTATATATTTGAGTTTTCTCGATTGATTTTAAATAAGGTCTATACGATTCGATATCGAAATATGTATGTCAGTGTTAGAAACGTTGGTATCAAACCTGACGTCGGCGGGCGCTGCAGTGTCACCTCATCTCAGCCTCTCATCCATGCTTAGAGCAGATTTGTACCAATTCATTTTAAATGGAGCCGCCAGATCGCAATTACACTCCCTTTGAGCACACAGAATGCATTATATATGACGTTCAATTCAATTCAGTTCACAAAGAGCGCGTCGAAATTCTCTTTCTCTTTGACCAAATCCTCTTATGTAACTGCGCTTTGTTAGCGAAACTGTTTTGAGTTAACGCACAACACGCGCAGTGAAACAGATTCACCTTTTTATTGTTGAATTCTAGATTGTAGAGTAAAAACTTCAGATGGTTATTTCTTTTGCAACTGAATTGTAATTTAAAATACTAGGTAGGTACTGTAAGCGTTTGTTTCCGCTAATTGCCTCGTCCCCGGCGGGGG
>DVZL01001882.1:0-16525 GCA_018236625.1 Lasaia peninsularis
GGAATCGAACCCGAGCCTCGCGATTAGTCGATGCGGTTAGGCGTGTACGCTAGCCACTCGGCCAACGAGGCGGTCAATAAGTAAGATATAATCGTGACCTATAGACATCATAGATGTTGTACGTGCGCGACCACTGTCTGTGGTCGCGCTGTTAGATCTTATATGTAAGTCTATTAGCTAACCTACCCTCCGAACCGGAACAGGATAATGTCATTATGGCGACAGGATTAGATAAGGCGGTGGACCCGGACGAGAATATACTACTGTAAGATATTCAGGAAATGACTTAACACCCAATTGTAGGAAGATGATACAATCATATATATGTTATTTTGTAGAAACTCAATGGCCTAGTGGTACACGGTTTGGATATTTCGGTAATCTTGGTTTGAAACCCGTCATGTACCAATGAATTTTTCTAACTTAAATTTACTGACAACATTTACTGAGTGCTCTTACGGTAAAGAAAAATATCGTAAAGAAACACTTGATTTGTGCCTAATGTGGCGACGGACTTACCACCGGGTCAGTGCCAATGCATATTATAAATATACCTCTGCCTACCAGGTGATAAAGTGTGATGATATTTACTTATTATTATTAATTTTAACATTGAAATCCTTTACGACTTCAAAACCGAACTGTACTATCCAAGTTAAACCTCCAATTTGTTTGCTTACAGAACTCCAAAACTAAAACTTTAACTACACTGCGACATAAATTCAAGAGAAGACGGTTTAGTTCATTGGTACTTCGCGTCCCAGCTGCAGAAATGTCCAAGCTGAGCGCGCTTTAATAAAACTTTAGCAATATATTTGCATTTGTAAACTATTCTTAGTTTATTTTAATTATCATTGTCTATGACTCGTTTATTTTGACAAAACATAAATAATAGGATAACATTGAAATTAAAATTATTTATAAAAATCCGTTAAGTACGAGTGCACTCGAGCACTCGTACTTGACTCGTACTTGATTCTGTAACATTATCTATAAAAAAGTTTGTTATATGGGAATAACCTTTATATATTTTTTATTAAATTTTTGTATTTGTTGTCATAGCATTAACAGAAATAATGTAATGAATAATGTATACCTCTGCCTACTACTTCGGGGATATGCGTGAGGATATTTTTTAAGATATTATAATTGAATTGTATGATTACCCGGAACGTTAGTTCGTGCCTCGTCCGGCGATGTGATGACGTCAGCAGCTCGGTGTTTGGCCGGGATTCGATCCCGACCGGTTCATCGTCTGCTGCCATTGAACACCAGAACCATTTGTACGGAGGAATATTTCTGGCGAATAAAACATAACTTTTAATCTCTTTTATATATGAAGCGGCTTAACTGCTTTATATATACACTTAATAACTCTGAGAATAGGTTGTTATTAAGTTTTCGTATCTCTTAGTGATAGGAGTGGTCCACATCAAAGTATTTAAAAAAGTGTACATGGCAAGGCAACGTTTGCCGGGCATGCTAGTGATGTCATATCTTTTTAAATTAACTGATTATTGCAGACATTCCACAGCAAATAAAAAGAGTAGGTTACTAAAATGTCTCCAAATTCAAAACCAATTCTTTTCTAATAACTGATAGAAATAGACTGAGCTAGATTTTTTATTTTAAAATTGCGCGGACGGAAGAGTATGAAATTTGCTACATTTATAGTTTATGTGTAGGAAAAGTGGAACACGCTAATGTTTTTTAATAATAATTATTATTAAGTGCATTAAAGAAAACATTATACACACATTTCGTACTCGTATTTGTTACACGCACACATACTCTGTTTATTTGTATGTGTTGTTTGGCTTGTTTTTTTTGTGTTGTTGTGTTTTTTTGCTAAGTTATTTCACGACAGTCAATAGATGTCGCTACATCTATTTAAATCGACATAGTTTTTGTACTAAAAAATACGTTAAGTATTTGTCAAAAAAGAAGTTAAGAATATAATGGTTAAAGACATTTAGCAAACGATGAAAGAGTTGTTACAAAAAATGTTTTAAAATATCATTAATTAAACAATCGCAAAAACATTATCGTTAAATTTCGACCACCGGGCGACCACTACTTTCCTAAGATGTTGTAATGTTGAAAGTCTTAATCAGGATGGTCATATTAATTATGCTAGGTATAATAATGCTATGACTTACCGAAGGGTGGTGAATATTCTTCTAGAAAATATAAGGTAAATGACTGGATTAGCCGCAGAGTTCAGTGGAGCTAGGCTTTGTATCAACGATGCCATTGCTATGTTTGCTTGTGTCACTGGCACGAAGCCATACACTTGCAATAAGTCGAAGATCATATACGGAGACCAGCATACGACGAATACTGAAAAGGTATTAGTATTTAGAAATTGTCATAATATCCTTTTTCATTTATACATTATTAGTAGACAAACAAGAAGACGGTATTCTGGTGGGAAATAAATGTTTTTTTTAATTATATTTACTTATAACTATGCAAATTACTTACTGATGACATATAAATAATAACCAGGAAACCATTGTTATTTTTCAATAATTAATAACAATATCTTAGCAACCAATCTCTAGTAAGTCTAAGATACGTTATTGTAATCGGTCATAAAACAACATTTTCTGAAAATAAAAACCAACTAGATCGATTTATTTCCAATTCCGAGATCTTTGATATATCTATATATACAAGAATTACTCGTTTAACGTATTAGATAGATATGAGTATATAGATTAAGTGGGCGTTGTCAAAATGGTGGAACTGCAATAGTCGAGCGTAGTCGGTGTACAACTCCGACGCAAGAAGTCCCAGGTTTGATACGGCAAGGCAACGTGTTCTATGAGTTTTTCAGTTTAACTGAAAAAGCACGATTTGTCGAATAACTTGCTACTTGTCATATCATGGGACTTAATATTGTCGATTAATCGTGAGTGCATAATATGTACACATTCAATTTATGAGCGTCACTATATATTTATTTACTTTAAAGAACAAAAAAAACATGGTATTTTCTTCGCATAAAAGATAAAAAAGGAAAAAAATGTCGTTTTTATAAATCCGGGCTATTTACTTTTCTTAGAATTAAGTTCTCTCCATACAAAACAGTTTAAAAGTCTCCGACACCGTCGTGTTTGCATGGAGGGAATAAAAAACGTGGTGGAAACTAGGCTATGTAGAAATGGTGAGTAATACTCAATACTCTCTGCCTAAGCATACAAGGGACCAGGAATGAATATATAATATGTATGTATGGAATTCAAAGACAATACAAACAAGATGATTTTCTGCGACGCCTATAAATAAAAATTATAACAGTTAAAATACAATTGTAACAAAAAAATACTAAAAAATTGTGATTATTTGCCAAGTTGTTTCCCAACAATCAATAGATGTCAGTATGAATATTTAAATCGAGATACTTAATGTATTGAAAAAATAAGTAAAAACGAGATTTTGATGAAGTTTTAATACTAGATGGATATAATACTGTATTGTGCGCCAGTCTGACTCGTAGTTGGCCATGTCCGTAATGCTATGTAGATATATACAATGAAATTCCACCAAGTGCCGAGGATATCTATCTCTATGTATTCTATTAGGATTCTAATATATTCTATGAATTTAGTATCCAAATATAGTTATGCGACCCTGGACTCCCGGGAAGATGAAGTTATTAAGACTGTATCATTGGCACTTGTAATATATTCCGTACGAGTATCGGATAACATTCCCAGCCCCAGAAATATCCATATAGCTGACGTATTTATATATAACTAGTTGTCCCGGCGAACTTCCTACCGCCCGGCACGTGTCTCATATTTTTATAATTAAAATTTTTATTACTTCATTACTTTTTTTATGGGATAAGACAGCGAACAGTCACACGGGACTCCTGATGGTAAGAGACAACCGTGGCATATACCTAGACATCACATCATAGATGTTACAGGTGCGCCGCTGCCTTGTGGTCGGGCCGCCAGACCCTATGTGCAACCTTACACTCAGGACCGGAACACGACAATTACCATTACGGCGACAGGATAGGTAAGACGGTGGATTCCTACCCGGGCGAGTTGCTGCACAACACTCTACCACCAGTGGTCATGTTGGTAGTGACCCAGTTAACCTATGTTCGCCTCTTACGAGCTGCGTGGTAGGAAGGCAGTTGGTCTATTCTACACAGAGGACCCGGACCAGCACGGGGGAACTTTTATTATCGACCTATTTCTGACAAAAACAAATTCAAAAATCAAAATCGATTTCTAAAACAGTCATAACAGTAGGCATAGGTATCTGATATACTGCTTCCTGTTAGTATATTTTCCAGTCGTTGTCTTTTTTCCCTTTTTAATACTTATAAAACCCATTTAATTCCTAAATTATAAATAAAAGAATTAATTTCAGTACATTATGTCTCAGTAGCTGTGCGCGACTTCGTCGGCGTTTTTAATTAATTATTTTATTTTATACATTTGTGAAATAATATTCTAAAATAAAAGTAGCCTAAGCTATTCCTTATTATATCAGTCGTCAGCCAGTGAAAATTCTGTCAAAATCGGTTCAGCCATTTCAGAGATTAGTGGGTACAAACAGACAGATAGACATATTTTGTATATTTAAACACAACATTTGTAAACACATACGTGCATTTATTAAAAAGCAGTTATTTCAATTTCCGGACGCACGGACAAACAGACAGATACAAAAATTCAAATAATTTTTTGGTATTTTGGTATATGTACTTTGTAAATGTATACATATACGCATTAAGCTAAAAGCGGTTATTTTTATATTACATACAGACACTCCAATTTTATTTACTTGTATAGACTAGTTTTACAATGTTATTTTTTAAAAATATTACTACGAACTAACCATGTAAAGCCGGGCCGGGCTTGTCGAATATAATTCCAAAAAGGCAACGTTATATTTTTAGATAAATAAAAAACCTATAGGAACAAGTTGCGCTACTTGTAAATCGAACCTGGGACCTTGTGCTTCAAATATACACGACCAAAACAAAAATATACATAAGCAAAAAATCTCGTAAAAATGTATGAAACGTGATTCCGTATACTGAAAGCAGTACTTCAAGCTAGGTTATTGAGATCTTAGCGATATTGACAATTTGATACAGTCAGAGGCTCGAGTTCCAAAATTGGTTTTCTATCACAAAGCTTTCCTCGAAGAAACGTAATTATTTGCTCAATGACTTCATTTGCATCAGGTCCACTTTGAAAAGGAGGAATCAAACCGTACAGTCCCCAAAGTCATCCTGAGTCGAGTCACGAACCCAATTGTAAATTTATGAGATTGCAGCGTGAACCCGTTTACTGTGTGGTTTGAGATGCTTCAATGACTGAGAAACTTAATTTTAAAACCTTTACTTACGCCTTATTTTGACCTATTAATAGTTAAGAGCCTTGATGGTATGGCCTTCAGACTTTCGTTCCTGTAGTCCAGATTCGAAACCCGCCATGTGACAATTACTTTTTAGGGTTCCGTAAACAATGGGTAAAAAAACGGAGCCCTATTACAAATACTCCGCTGTCCATCTGTCTGTCTGTCTGCCTGTCTCTTAGTACTCAGAAAATGTACATAAATAAAATGTGTATAGGTATTGTATAGATATATGTAGATTAACGTAGCATACTTTATGTTTAAATGTATTTAATCGCTTTACTACTAACTACTAAGAGGATGACTGACATTGTCGTATTTCGGTTCAGACGGTAGGGTAGCCAGTAATCCCAATCACGCACCTACAACATCTATTTTGTCTATAGGCCACTCTTCTATCTATATTGTTTATCTTTCACAACCAAGAGGGTGGCATGCTAGCTTGTTTCATATAAAAAATATCCATAGTTCTCGTATAATGTTGTTAGAAAAACATACAGTATTTACATTTGGACACAGATAATATCTCTGACACACAAAACTACTAGAAATATGTCACTTCTACTGCATCCTATCTTCAGCATAAATAATGCTATCAGCGTCGCATATAAATGTGGAATTTCAGTGCTTCAGCTCAGCGAAGTCAGCCATTTGCATAAATGAAATACGCATCTCATGGAAAATGTATCACTTGTAACTGCAAGAAAATTGCAAGTAGATTGATTTTACGTTTGTTTCTTGATACTAGCATAACCCTTTCGTTCATGTTCTCCTTGTACTAGCTAGGAATATAATAGAATAGAAAAGAATATGAGCCTCGGTGGTCTAGTGGTAAGTGCTTCGGACTTTCATTATAGTAGTCCAGACAAGCCCTACCATGAGATAATTTTCTGAGTGCTTTTTCGGTTAAGGAAAACATCGTTAGGAAACCCGGGATAAGTACCCGATATGGCGACGGACTAGCGATCTCGACATTAGATACTCACGTCGTGAGTACCTAATGTCGTTGGTTAATCGTGAGTAAGTAAGTAGGTACTTCATATTATGTATCTCAGAAATCCAGATTCTATAATAAAATAAAAGTAATATTTTTTTAAAGTTAGTGTTTATTTAAATTAAATTTTTCTGTTTGTTGTCTACCATGGCATAGACTATATTTCATATATTATTCCTCTAATTTTTCAGTTTTTTTAAAAGTTTATGATTTATATTGCTGACCTATTAGCAAAATAAACATAGTATTTTTAATGTTGTTTTCTTTTCTAAATCTAGGCATTGTCATTGATACTGATTATTTAATTTTTGCTGGTTCATTTGGATTATATGACCTAATCTAAGATTGGGCCTGGTTTCCTTTGAAGAATGCAGAGGCCGCAATTATAGTAAAAGTCATTAAACATGATAACTGAAATACAATACACATATCGTCATAAATTCTACTGTAGGTCTGAGCCGAAATGCACTGTTGCAGCAACAGCAGCTGCAATGGCGGCACATTCATCTTACGGAGTGTTACTTATATACGAGACGATTTATTAGGTCTTATAAAGGTAAGCTTCAAATCCTATTTGAAGTCTAGCTCTCGTGAGTACTTTGCTTCACGCTGTGACAATTTCTTAGATGTTTTTTATTTGCTAGCTGTGCCCGCAACTTCGACCGCGTTTTTATTTAATTACATATTTTACTTTATACATTTCTAAAATAAAAGTAACCTAAGCCATTCCTTATTATATCAGCTACCTGCCAGTGAAACTCTCGTCAAAATTGGTCCAGCCGTTTCAGATAATAGCGGCAACAAACAGACCGACAGGCAGACACAAATTTAAAAAAATAATATTTTGGTATATGTACCTTGACCTTTGATATGATCTATAATGACGTAAGATCGTCGGTTAATCGTGAGTGCATAGTATGACCTCTGCCTAAACCTTCTGGGTTATGGTACCATTTATTTATTTTTTATTTGTTAACTAAAGGAGAAAGTAATTATTTGAAAGAAACAATAACAAATGGAACCGGAACAATTCGGTGGAACCTTAGCGAAATGTGGTCATAATAAAAAATGAAATATCCTTGCCAAAGGTCCTTTACGTGCTATTAAACTGTATTAAACATCGACAATGGGCTTGCCCTTAATCTTTATAGGGCAGCCTATTTATGGCCAAAGTACATAAAAGTTGTTAAATAATAAAAATACGAAATAGTACGCCCATATTCCCGAAAAGGGGTTGGGAGAGGTACATAATGAAACCACGATTAGCCTACGATATAGATCATGATGTGATAGAAAAAACCGTCGCCATATCAGATACACATTGAATCAGCTAACGTTATCAATTCCAGTTACATTAGGCAAAAGAATTCGTAGAACAAGTTGCTTTAACCGGGATTGAACCTGGGAGCTTGTGAGTTTAAGTTAGAAAGCGACTAAGTTCGACCACAGAGCCTAGAGATAAAATACAATTTTTTGAAAACCCTAATATTTAGTGGTCTAGTAGGCATTCCTATAGGCTTACTAGGAATTCCAGGGTTACGTCTCGTACCTTCGAGCTTCATGATCAGACCAGGCTAGTGGTATCATCAATCACAAGTATATCTACTGTTAGATCTCACATTTGTTTGTATGTATTAAAACTATTGACCTCGGCTAAGACCTAAAACGCTCGGGCAGATTTCCGAAATTTGTAGCTAAAAATCACCTTTTTTCGCTTTCAAACGAAAAAACTACATCACAATCGGTCGTACTACAAAAATCGCTCAGGAAAAATGTATCCACATATTATGTGGTATTAAAAATATCTAAGATTAAAATTACGACCTTTTATGGTATTAAACAGTATTAAGTACCGACAAAGGGCTGGTCCTTAATCTTTATGGAGCCTACTTTCATTGTCCAAAGTACATAAAGGCTAGAGTGAATAAAAAGTACAAGAGAAAAATTTCACGCCTTTTCTTACACTGCACAAGGTCCCGCAATGAACCACACATATTGGTAGGGGAGCCCAGTGAGCTAAATGTGTAGTTACTCGAGCGTCATGGGGACTTATTGGGTTTTGTCCATTAGATAGTAGAGACAAAAAACATCATGTGACATTTTTATTTATAGCGCGCGGAGAGCGTCTAAAAACTAAAAAAAGCTTCAGATATTGGTAGTTTACATGCCTAATGGGTCCCCGATGACCGAAAAATGTTTATCAACCAGTTTGTCAAGTGGCTGTTGAACATACATGACTTGTTTTATGAAAGTTTCTGATCTTGCAGTGGCAATATAGATGCTGTATATAATATACTAAGAAGTGGTAGCCATCGCTTAGTGTGAAATTGAGCTTTTCGTAGTGGTTAAATTGTTAGATTATTTAAATATATGTATTCCTATTTATTGGCATGTAATGAACCCACCGTATCTTAATCTGACGTGTTCAAGTATATTTTCAAATAAATAAAAATTACACGGACTGCCCTAGATCTATGCCTCTAAATAGAGATTTTATATGCAATGGAGTTACTTAACGATGGTAAAAGGTATCTACCATAATATCATAATCTAACGCACCCGAATTACTATCCAAATTCCCTCTTGGCCTCCTCTACTATAGCACGTCCGCTCCCATGAACGCAAATTATTATAACGGGCTTTGTCCACTCAACCATAATGGAGTTTTTATCGTTTAAGTTTTTATACATCGCGGGGAATACTTAAACTTTAATTACATTTTAATTTTGCGCTCATAAAAATGTGTTTCCGATTATTAATAATCAAAAATCTTGTGAAATTAATTAGTCATCATTATTCTACAATTAACACTATTATATAATGATTAAACATCCTGTAGAATTAATATAATTGTTGAACTCAATAGTAATAATTATTCTGCAAATTATATTATTAATAAATGCAAATTAGAATAATTTCTCTTGGTCATCTTCTCGCTCGTGAATGAATTGAATTATCTTGACATTACATTCTTAATATCCTAGTACCGTCGTCTAACCGTGGGTGCATAAGTATGTACCTGCCTTGACTCTTCAGGCATGACTATATTTGTTTATTTTATTTATATTCCGTAGAATGAAATAAACAACCTGTTTGTAGTATTGTTAACTCTTTCTAAACTAGTGAACCTCTCTTTCTGCCATTGGTAAAAGAAACCGGCCCTATTAGAATAAGATAGAGGTTTAATATTGCGGAGAGGTCGTTGTAAAGCTGTGATCTCCAGGTGGTATTTTTAGCTTTGTGGTTGAAACAATTTTGTTAATTCTTTTTCTATTATGGTAATTATTGTCAGGGGAGGTTTCTCGTAATACTGGAAAAAAATCAAGAAACGAAAGAAAGATAGTTATTAGTTGTCAATTCTACGCGGTACGAAGTACGTCGGATTACCTTTTTCCTTTTTTTATTTATAAAATTATGATAGACTGTTTAGTTTTCAGCAGTTTGTTGTGTTATCACTATGATCCCATATTAAATATTAAAATAAATAAATATATATATATATATATATATATATATTTATACAAAAGATAAGAATTTTTCTAATGGCGTACTGCTACAATATATGTTAGGTGACTATACAAATGTAAGTATGGTGCTGTTCAATCTAATCTAGTGATAAAATCAAAATGTAAATACATAAAGAAGTTAATATGTCGCACCCTTAGACTGAAAGTGACAACCCAAAATTCCTGTATACTTGATTTTATCATTTTACTACGAATATTAACTTATATTGTAATTGTGTACTAAATAAGTGAACCCAAAAATATCGTAAAAATTTAGACCAGTAAAAGAGATAAATCAAGATACTCGTAATTATTGAAAACGTTCTTGTCCATTTATCACAAAATGCATTTTTGAATTTAGTCACTTTCATTCTAAATGTGCGACATATATATCAATTCTACATCACAATAATATTATTCTAGTTTAATTCTAGTTTTTTTTCTTTTTTAAAGTATTTAAAAATCAATAATATAAGATATATTAAGTTATTGATAGAATCAGACATTACTTTGAGGAAATTTATATTTATGTGAATGAAAACTAGCTGTGCACGCAACTTCGTCCCTGTTTTTATTTTTTTATTTTATACATTTGTAAAATAAAATTCTAAAATATAAGTACATAGCCTAAGCCATTTCTTATTACATCAGCTGTCTGCCAGCGAAAGTTCAATTAGAATCAGTCCAGCCGTTTCAGAGATTAGTGGGTAAAACAGACCGACAGCCATAAATTCTAAAAAATGTTATTTTGGTATATGTATCGTTATGTGTAAAAATGTATGTGTCTTTACACATATATTTTTACATCTATACAAATAAATTAGGAGTAGGTATCAGCTGTATGTAACGTTAAATTAACCGCTTTCGGTTAATACAGATACATACAGATACTCCTTATTTATTTGTATAGATGTGCACAAATATTTAATAAGAATATAGATGCTGTATATAACATAGTAAGAAGTTGTAGTCATCGCTTAGTGTGAAATTGAATTTTCCATTTAATGCATAAGTAAAATAGAGTAGAGTTAGAAAATGACATGTAAAGACAGCAGGTGGTCGACGGACATCCCCGACGCCTATAGACTTGTTCATTGTTAAAAGCTTTTTAACTTTTTTATTTTAAACGACGTAGGCTTGTAGAGACGGAGTATTTCACTTCAATTGTGTTATATTTCAAACGAGCACTTCTTATAAATATATCTATAACTCTCCTAACTAACCTAACCTTCAAATGATTTTGATTAATTTTTGTATTTAGAAAAAAAAGGTTTTTTTTTTATTTTTATTTAAACGGATGTTTTTCAACAGATTTAAACATTTTGATGATTTTTTTATATCGTCATTGATAGTCCAATACCGCGTAACTAATATTTTTAAATACCGCGTATGATGAGATATACTTGGCAAATTGTACAGTAGTGCCAAAAAACTAATTTTCTAATGAACGTATCGGACGAATTTTGAACGCACAAAGGTATATAATTATATCATTCTACTTTAACTAATGTACTAATTTTAACAGCATCTGCTGCTGCCTACATAACAGCCGCGAAATTTCAATTATGATCTTTTTGTATATACTCGGTATTGGACAATGTTAGATACGCGGTATTAGACTATCAACGTCGATGTAGAAAAAACTTGTTTTCTTTTAATTTTATAGAAGAGGAAGCAAACGGGCAAGTAGGTAACCTGATGGTAAGTGATCACCGCTGCCCACGAACACCCGCAACACTAGGATTATCATGAATTGGTAACTTACCAACCTCTTGGAAATAAGTAGGCTCTATTCTTGAAGGTTTATACGTCACAATCGTTTGGAAATGGTATGATATGGATGGTAATTGACATTTTCTTAGTATTTATTTTATTATTTATTGTACACAGAAAAACATAACCAAAACGATTAGTGAAATATATTACTGTAGAAAGGGTGAGCTTATCTCCTACAAAAGAGATTTCTGCCAGCTGACCCGTAACAATTAACGAAAGTCAGTTCTTGCAATTTTACTGTGTATAAACTGTATTAGCAAAATTACTCACCAAAAACAATAACGAAAGTCATCTTGACGGTTTTTATTCTTGCCTTAGGTATGATTCCACGACTGCTCTCCCGGCGGCTTTCCATGTCATCTCCAACTAATAATTTTAATAATTAACAATAAGTTAATATAGATAGTTGTAATAATATGTTTTTTTCTTATAGACCGGGGCCCCAGAGTAGAATATGCTATAGATCTAGCGCATGTAGCAGACGAGTAAAGTATATTACCAACTAGCAACCCGCCCCAGCTTCGCATATTATATGTGTATATTATTGTAGGTTGTAATTTATTTTTTTAAAACCTGTTAGCATTTTTTGTGTAGTTAATTATTGTTCCTTTTTTTGTAAAAAGCCAGGAATAGTGTAGGGGCACACATAGGAAAATACGCTGTGCAAGCTGTTTGTATCTGAATGTGTTTTTACATTGTTTACCGCCTTAAATATTCTTATTTTTCTTACAGTATCATTTCAACTTTCTTGTTTGCATATGTGCATATTGTGAAATAGAGGAAACTATTAATAAATCACAATAATATTATGTAGATAATTCATCATAACAACATATCACATACATATTATATGTATTAGCCATTTTCTTGGATCACTCACACTTGAGTGCATAGTGTTGTGGATATTTTTGGTACTTGGTGCTCCTAAACAGTGAAGTGGTTGTGTGTGAGTTGTTCGGGTATTATTTGGGGTCTTCAACTTTAGAACTTTTGGTGTGAAACTTACATTGGAGCTCTGCATCTTTCTTTTTACTCAAAACAGCCCGACTCTTCTGTCTGATGGTGATCACAATAACGCAGTAGCAGGTTGATATGATGCCAGCAGGTGCTATGAATAACGTGAGGAATATGCTGGTCATCCATATCCTCCACTGGACTTCATTCATATTTGACCAGCACTGAAGGGTACCTGACCAAAAAATTAAACATTAAAATCATGCACTGAACTCAAATCAAATCAGAAATTAAATTTCAGCACGCTGTTGCAAGGAAAATTAGTTTTCCGTTCGCGTGAATTATTTTAATGTCATGTATATCTTTCAATTGACCGCCTCGTTGGCCGAGTGGCTAGTGTACACGCCTAACCGCATCGACTAGCCGCGAGGCTCGGGTTCGATTCTCGACGGGGACAGGCATTTGTGTGATTAACATTGAGTTTAGTATTTCTATGTATGTATGTACATAGATGTATTTCTCGGTGTCTGGGTGTTTATTAAATTTATTCTGGTATATATTTAAGTATTTATATGTATTAGTATTGTTGTCTAACACCCATAACACAAGCATATAATTTGCTTACTTTGATCAATCTGTGTAATTTGTCAAATAATATTTATTTATTTAATTACCAGATTTTTTCGACTTTTACTTATTGCGTAAAAGCATAACCTCTTTTTAATACAGTCTGTTAAAACAAAACCTATGAGTTATTTTCATGTATTTGCTATCTCATATTAAAGTTTCACCCAAATCCGTGTTTTTTTCGTCAGTAGGTTTTTCGTGAAAGAATAACAAACATTCATCCATACTTACAAACTTTTGCGTCTATAATATTATAGTAGGACTAGCTTTTCCCCACGGCTTCGCTCGTCACAGTTTTCGTTGGAAAATAATATTATTTTAATATAATTTGTATATGTAACTAGCTGACCCGGCGTTTGTACTCCTGATATTGACAGCTAATAAGTTTGTATTGGAAAAAAAAGCCTTTGTCACGCTACATTACATCACCTATCTCCACTTAAAAAATCACGTCAGTTCGTGGCTCCGTTTTGACGTGAAAAACGCACAAACACACACTTTCTAGTTTATTAGTATGGATAAATAAATATAACCATGCCTATATTCCCGAAGGGGCAGGCTTAGTCGTTATTTCGGGCACTAATAAAATCCGAGGTTTATTTTGTACAAGTTGACAGGCTTGGAATCGAAGCCAAGATTTAGTGCGACAGATACGGACTGTAAACATTCGACCAAAGGCGATTAAAACAATACCGTACTAATGGACACTACATTTCATCATAAGAAAGCAACTTCTCGTTAAGGACGTTAGGTTAAAACGTGTGTAGAATAAACGAAAGTCAGTATGTAAGCAGGGAAGGATAATCTCACTATAAAAGCTCGTAACTCAATCACTAGGCCTTCTTTTCTTCACTGTATATTACGAGTACAAAATAAATATCTAAATATCGTCACACCCATATCACCGAAATGGTAGACAGAGATATAAATGCACCTACGATTAGCTTACGGTATTAAGTAGTCGTTTTTTAATGATTAAATTTTCATGAAATATATAATGAAATTGTATTTTTTTTATTTAATAAATCAAATAATAAATTCATGTAATGCGATACAATCAGGAAGATCTTGTAAACCAAAACCCTATTTTCAGAAAAATGGGTTTTTTTCAAAATAGGCAATGTAAAAAAATAAAAACTCATTAATATTTTAATTAAAATTTTCATTATAAATAATATATTAAATTAAAAATAAAACTAGAAATTTAAAATCAAATATTTGCATAGTGATTGCCGATTTGTATTAGATGTGCTATGCGACACATAGCAATCGATTGCATTTCGATAGGTGATTGCTTTGATATATAATAGTGCTTTACATATAATTTATAGCACTATTTATAACATATATTAGCTTTCTTTGTAGCTTTCTATTTATTGTTTGCTGGTGAAAATCATATAGAAATTTGAACAATAGTTCTTGAGATTAAACCACTCAAACCTACAATATTAAATATTATGTATAATGGGTGGTTGGTTTGTTACCCGTGTTGGTCCGGGTTTTGTTGTAGAATAGGCTAACTGCCTTCCACCGAGGCAGCTCGTAAGAGGCGAGCACAGGGTCTATTGTCACCAACACCGTGACATTGACCAGGTGGTAGAGTCTTGCAATGACTCGCCCGGATTGGTACCACCTCCTTAACTATTCCAGCCACAATAGCGTCAGTGCTCGCCATTGTCGTGTTCTGATTTGAAGTGGAGGGTAGCCGGTAAACTTACTCACGCAAGAGGTTTACCATCCCAGGCTCAGGTTGACAACGCAACATTTCCACTTTTGGTGTCTATAGGCGACGTGTATTTCTTACCATCAGAAATCCGTCTGCTTGTTTGCCTTCCAATATCATAAAAAAATTATATATAAGAAAATGTTAGTTACTGTGATGTTAAAGGGTTAATAACTGAAAAGCAAGACAAAGAACCCAGATAGATTCTACATGATTGTTACAATTATGTGCATTTTCAAAGACATCGTATCATAGGCGCATCGCCGATCTCTTAAAATATAATATAATATGTACCCTCTTTTCAACCTCTGAGAGATAAAGAGAGGTTTATAAGTTTTTAGTGCATATGTTTGTGTGTGAGAGTTGTTGTGTGTCTGCCCGCGACTTTGTCGATGTTTGAATTATGATTACAATAAAAAAAAATCATGATTTTTTTGTATTTCTTGAGAACAATTTTAATATTAACGTATTTTATACTATCAGAAAGTAGAGATTTCAAGGAACAAAAAGACGACTGCTTTTTTAAAAAAAAAACATATATTTTGACGCGTGAATTTTTGATTGAAAATTAGGGTGCTTTTTACGATAATAACACACAATAAGAAGAGAAACAAAAATTTTCTTTTCCAAATATTCCAGTATGTTTGGTATAAAAATGCTTTTTCTAAAATCTCTAATCTCATCAACACATTATTATTATTAATAAAAAAACTCTGAAACATTTCTAAAACGTCAAAGAAATGAGTATTTTGTCTAAAATATGGTTGAATCAGGAAACAAACGGTTTGTCTTGTTCTTGTATTTCTGAGATACGTCTACTTCGAACGTTTATTATAAACGAATTTGATTTCGTCCATGTTTGGGAATTCAAATCTTAAATAAAGCTGCATCTAGGATTTCCGATATGTAGTCTCCGGAGGATATCACTAGAGAGCATAATATTAATAATATTACAAGAATATTTAAATTTAAAACATTTCTAATATTTTAAGAAGCGTTTAAGTATGATGTAATGAAATTCGGGGAAAATAATTTGTAAAACGTTACGATGCGTTACAGGGGCAGGAGGGGTTTGAACAACGTGTCACGTAACATCGTTTAGGGTTCCGCAATCAAAGAGTAAAAAACGGAACCCTATTATTAAGACTCCGTTGTCCATCTATATGTCTGTCACTAGGTTGTATCTCATACACTGCGATAGCTAAACAGTTGAAATTTTCACAGACGTTGTATTTCTGTGGCCGCTGTATCAACAATTAAAACAAAGGATGCTCCCATACAACAATACATGATTTTTTTGTAGTTTTTATAGATGCACGGAACACACTTGACGGTTTTTTTTTAATGGTGCAATATAAATATTTTTTGCGACTTTCCTGTATTTTGTGCAACATATTTCTGACTTTTCAGATAAAAATGCTCATTTGACGTTACGTATTTACGTGTTACGTATTTGGGAGGGGGGGCGTTGTTTTGTTCTTTTTTTTTATGGTAATGGAAGGCAAATAAGCAGACGGATTTCCTGATGGTAAGAAATACACGTCGCCTATAGACACC